>JAIUZE010009514.1:0-11394 GCA_022085475.1 Heliosperma pusillum | reverse complement strand
GTCACGTTCGTGACTTGTGCAGTTTCCCTGCACTGACCCTTATTCGTAAAATGATTATATCTTCTTCGTTACTTGCTTGTTTTGGGCTTGTGACCATTCCTTGGAACCGTAAGAGGATAAGCTATCACCTCAATTTAAAATTTCTGTAATAGCATGTATAGAACTCTAGATATGACCGTTTGAAGTGAACCCTTGTTTTAGTTAGTTTCCAAACTTGTTGTTTTGGAGAGGTATCTATGTTTCTTGTTTATTATGCTTCTTAAACTTGGTCTAATGCTTATGTATCAGGTATTGATTCATGTTTATTATATTTACATTTATATAATGCCATAATCACATGTTTTGTGACGGTTTTTTGGTATGTCCCACTTTGAGTCGGTTTTTACAAATGTTACGGTTTGAGCACTATTTTGTTATGTGCTTTGTACTCTCATTCCCTTGGCTACCTCCACGTTCGTAAGGCTGGAATGTCGGAACGGGGAGGTATCCTACTGCTTAATTGCATTTGTTAGTGGGCATACGACGACGTTGTTGGGAGGCGAACGCTTTGCGTTGATCGACCCGGCCGTCAAATGTTGTGTACTTGCGAGGTGGTGTTATTTGCATGTAGCGTACCGCTTGTTATGAGGCTTGTGCTCTTTTCCGCCTCTTTCGTGAATTATCGACCGAACGAATTTGGGGTACTCGGCGTCTATTATTGACCGAGTCTTGGATGCGAAATGTTTATCGCATGTCGAATCAGAACACGTTTATTCCGAGAATCTGGCCAGGTTTAGACTAGGACCGTATTATTATCGTCGTGCTACCAGGAGGAAATTAGTCTACATATACGAAATTTAGCATCGTGTATGAGTTCAGGGAAATGTTTATCCCGTGGATGCCTGTTAATCATACTTGCCATGTACACGATGCTAGTGCGTTTCATTTACCGTGAGAGTTGTCGTCTTGTGTCGTTCTTGAATGCGTGATTTCATGATATTGTTCATGGTCATTGCGTGATTGGACACCGTCAATGTCCTTGTTCGTGAATGGATGATAATATGTTGGATATTACGTGATCATCGCATGACTTGACTTGGTTTGTCTGTCGAGTCTCAATCTTATCAATCTTATACCGCTAACGGTGAGATGCAAGCCCTAGTGAGCGTATTCGGTTGCCTAAGAGTGTCTTCCCCGAGTCTTTGAATAACATGATGGTTACGGATTTGAGTTCCACATGATCTTATCATTATATATATGATTGCCTATCTATTCTTATTGCAACTCACATGTATATCTATATATGCATGATTTTACTTTTGTATTTCCTTATATGTACGTTAAAGGTGATATGGCTGGGAGAACCCGGAGTTACTCCCCACTGACTGTGGCGTTCATGTTTTTCATGAATGAACAGGTTGCTTGCATGGATTGACTCTTTGGATATGATATTTTGGGGTTCGGGTGTGAGCTAGCGGGCGTTGTCCCTGGAAGATTAACCTCTAGACGATTTTAGCTTATTTGCTAAACACTTGTTCTTTGTTAACATTTTGAGAGACTCCGTCTCTTTGTTATTTTCCGCACTTAGTTGTAATATTTTGACACTCCTCGTTTTATTTAACTTGCATGTATAAAAGTTTTTAAAAACTACCTATTTCCGCAATATAATTCACATGCTTGTTTGTTTATTATTTCCGCATTCGCGAGGGTTGTCACACATACCCGATCGGGGAAACCTTCTAATCCGAATAACAACAACTAAATTCTAATTAAAGACGATATTTAAATGACGATATTGAAAACCTAACTAACTAAACTAATAAACTAGACAATAATAATAAAGTAAACTATCTAAGAACGACAATAGAAAGACGATAAAGTAAACTAGCTAGATAATAACAAAATAAACTATCTAATACGGTAGAATAAACTAACTAATCATGTTGAAATAGTGAAAGAGAATTACATGTTAAACTAATTAAAAGTTTCATTGATACCAACATTAGAATTACTATGATTGTCTAGGCCTTGTAGCGGTATATTCCTTTCGGATTCGTACCGACCTTTTAGTGGGTCGTAACGTCCTTTCAGCATGGTTAGGTCACTAAACCCCTATTGGCAGTCCTAATTCCCATCCCAACTCTCGTTATAAAGATAAAAATTGACTAATACAAACAATTGTTTATGGCCACTAAACATAGTTACAGAATTTGACACGACCAAAGGAAGAAACAACTAGATGGTTCAATTGGTAACTACTCTTCTTTTAATTCATTTAACTTGTAAATCATTTCAAATATTACAACTCTATTTATTTTATTTACACAATGATAATTTTACAATATTAGAATTAATCTAATTTATATGATTATGTGATTAAGTAAATTAATAAGAAAAAGATGTATGAAATTAGACTATGAAATATAAATAATAAAGTGATTATGGTGATTATATTAGTAATGATTCTAATGACAATATTTAGGATTATATGATTAGGTAAATTATAAGATGGCATAATAGTCGATATTTTAGTTTCAACTAGATTGCTTTTACATTGATATCTTAACCACAATAATAATATGAGAATGATACTAGTGAGATTATAGTTCATGATGTTTAAAATTGCATAAGTAAATCAAGGATAGAGAATTACCGTAATTGGAATACGATTATGTAAGAAATAAAGTAAAGAACAATTGTCCAACCCAATAACAAAAGCTATGAAAACACTAGAGAAATACTAAGAAAACTATAATCTAAAACTTGTAAGGAAGAAATAAACTACTAAATTATTATGCTCTAAATTATATTTAAAAGTATGTAAAGTTGATGATAAAAGTATGCTAAAGATAATATGATAATGTATATGAAGTTGTGTTCTTATTGTTGTGATGATCATTGCCTTTTATAAGGCTGCATGGCTGCTGATCCCTCGTCCAAATTCATACCCTAGTCAAAGCATTAATGCACACATTTAAGTTCGGTTGAAGAAGAGCCAAGTAACGTGCACTTGCTGAAATACCCGATCGGGTATTTGGTAATCCGATCGGGTTTTTGTGTAAGATGGATTCTCCGTCTTTTCATCTTAGGCACGGAATCCTATGCCTTGGTCTTGGTCAATGCAATGCGGAATTGGGCTTGGGCTGATCTTCTCTTGACTTGGGTTTATATTTCCTTTTAAAGTTCAAAGCCAAAATCCAAATTGAGTTCATTCGAGGAAGGATGTAGCGGAATCGTAATCAAATCGTGAACTGGCTATCATCAATTCCTTGAAAACTCGTATCCTAGTGTCTTTGCTCCATAAAGTAGTAAAATATAGCAAAACCGCTTCATTTCCTATAAAACGAGTCAAAACACAAAAAACAACTAGAATAGCAATATTAGCTCGTTAATCACTTAACAAAGTGCATAAATCGTATAGAAATCGAGCTAAAACGAGGGATAAATCAGAACAAAATATCACTTATCAATAAGTCCCCTCCTAAGTTAAAGGATCCCGGTAGTTTCTCTATACCTTGCACTATTGGCACCTACACAATCGATAAAGCTCTATGCGATCTAGGTGCCAGTGTAAGCGTCATGCCCTATTTCATATGTGAAAAGTTGAATATGGGAATTCTCAAATGCACCAGTATCACTCTACAAATGGCAGACCGTTCTTTAAAACAACCTATGGGAGTTTTATAAGATGTGTCTGTCAAAGTAGGAAAGTTTTTTATTCCCGTCGATTTCATCGTGCTAGATATGGCTGAAGATTCTCAAATCCCTATTATTTTAGGAAGGCCATTTTTACACACTGCCGGAGCAGTAATCGATGTTAAGAATGGAAAACTGACACTAGAAGTAGGTGATGATAAAGTCACCTATAACTTAAAAAGTTCAATGAAAAGCCCCATGCTAGAGGAGTCTTGCTGTTTTATTGATATTGTCGACTCCATTATTGATGAATCTCTGTATCCATCAATAATCAAGGATCCCTTAGAGGCAATCTTGTTGTTGGAGGATATCTCTGAGAATGACAATTTCGAAATCAGTGAGCGGGAAAAAGACCTGACCGGAGAAGAGATACCGTCAGAAGAAATTAAAAAGTTCATAAGCTTGATTGATACTCCTGCCAAGGCAGAAGTACAAAAACCTGAACTAAAACCTCTTCCCCCGAATCTAAAATATGTTTTTTTAGATGAATCTGAGTATTGCCCAGTCATAGTCAGTGCTCTCCTAGATGAAAATCAGTTAACCTCACTATTGACTGTCTTGAAAAAGCATAGAAAGCCAATAGGTTACAAACTCGAAGATTTAACAGGCATAAGCCCAAACTTCTGCATGCATAGAATCAATTTAGAAGAAGGCTAAAAACCTTGTGTTCAAGGTCAACGCCGTCTTAATCCTAACATGCAAGAAGTAGTTAAAACTGAAGTTATGAAATTGATAGATGCTGGCATAATCTATGCAATCTCTGACTCTAAATGGGTTAGCCCTATTGAAGTTGTTCCCAAGAAAGGAGGAACAACAGTAGTCAAAAATGAGAAGAATGAGCTCATCACCACAAGGATTGTGACGGGATGGCATATGTGTATTAACTACAGAAAGCTGAATCAATCATCTAGGAAAGATCACTATCCTCTACCCTTCATTGACCTAATGCTAGAGAGGTTAGCTTGTCACAAGTATTTCTTTTATCAAGATGGTTACTCAGGATTTTTCCAAATCCCTATGCACCCTGAGGACCAAGAGAAAACCACCTTCACCTGTCCCTCTGGTACTTTGATCGTGCATGTCGCAAGCTCGATACAAAGATAAATTACCCAGACTAGGCTAATAACAATTTAATGTAATTAGGGAAGTAGGGGTCGATCCTCAGGGAGATGGTGTTTCCTATGTATTGTGAATCGTCTCACAATTGAGTTTTATCTAATGATTTTCTGGGTATTGGAATTTGTGATGTCTAAACTAACAAAAGGCATAAATGAGAACAAAATAAAAACAAACTAGAATGAAAACAATAAAGCAAATGATAAATTAAGAATAATGAGAAACATCTAGGGAAATAGGTTCACACATGTAGATTGACATATTAATGAAATTGGATTTAGGATATGCAAATAATTCATTGAGCGTTCGTAAGAATGGTGTGTTCATTACAATCATAGATCAGATGGTCTAGCAGGCTTTTAGTGCGATTTACTAGGTCTTAATCCACTATGTCACGCTTTGTCTATTCAATTCCTGTATATCTACCATGGAAAAGAATTCCATACTAGTCAATGATTGTGATCAAGAATCGTCAACTATCGTTAAAGTCCAAACATGCATAGACACAATGTTTTAAAAGCATAATTTCCTTTATCCAATTATCATATTTTAATAAATCTAACATGGCTACCCTACACCCTAGAAAGGTGACTACTCACTCATGATTATGTTTATAACTAAGATGATATTAACAATGAAAGTTAAGGTAAGCATGTTTAGTCGATTTTGAGAATAACTTAGACTCTCTATGGGGCGATAATAACGACGCTATATGACAATCTAAGAAATGAAACTATGATTATAACAACATAAAAACGAATCTAAATAATACGAATAGAAAATAACAATCAAATGGAAAACAATAAAAAACAATAAGCAAAGGATAAATTAGGAATACCTAGGTGACGATCAACGATGAAAGCGATAACAATAATAGAAATCCCTCGCATAGAAATACCGTACTTTGAATTACAACTCTTGAACCCAACTAGTAGATACAAAGATTGAAATTCTTATTGAACTATGCTAATGTTTTGATATGAAATGGACAGAAATAAACTAGAAACAAAAGACAAAAGAAGAAGATAAACTAAACTAGAAAGACTAAAACTAAAAAGAAAACTAATAAGAAGATTGTATGAAATATAGGTTAAATTGTGTAAGATAGTGTGTATGATGGATGTTCATATGAGGAGCTTGGCACATCTATTTATAGTATTAGGGTTTCGTGGAGAAGAGGTCGGGCATTAAATACATAGGGCAAATTTAGGAAGAAGGAGCCGCAATGCATTGAGCAGCACACATCCCCGATCGGGTACACACTTACCCGATCGGGTAAGTCGTCTTCTGGAAGCTCTTGACTAATGCTTCAACTTCCTTCGCTTTGACTTGACTTACAACATCCCCCTTGACTCTACAATCGGGTTTGTTGCTTGGATATGATGTAAAGCGATGAGTTCTTCTGTCTAATTGATTGGTCTTCCGACAACTACGAAACCGTCTTTGCTTCTTCTCTCTCTTAAGTTAGTGAACCTTCTTGAAATGCCTTACACATGGTCAAGCTTGCATCTTCAAATCGTCGGGTTCTAGGCAAATGCTCGGAAATATAGAAAAAGGGCGTAGAAACGTCACTTTCCCTACAAAACAAGTTAGAACACAGGAATTCGCCTAGAAGACGATATTAGCTCATAAAATGGCTTAACAAAGCACAAATGACATACAAAACCGAGCTAAAGTGGGGGTTAAAATCATACAAATATTCACTTATCAAACTCCCCCAAGCTAAACCTTTGCTTGTCCTCAAGCAAACATAACAAACAAAACCAGGACAAGGTTGCAAGCATTGGCTACTATACCATCAAGAAACAAATCTCAACATAAAGCTTTGAAAACATAATGAATCATAACCCAAAAGCAACGTGGGCAAGAATGATACATAAACATGGCTGAGATTTACATAACGGCGTAGCACAAAGAATTTCACTACAGAATTTCGGCTCTTGCATGATCTTTTGACAAATAGACTCTCGCGGTACACTCGAACACTCATTGTATGTAAAAGGTGATTTCTTTATGTGTAAATGTTTTGAGACACTCACCTATCTACGACTCATGAAAATGTGTCCGCAGTCTAATATGGTAAACAATTCAAAACACAAGTCAAAGATCACAATGCACATAGAAAAGAAGCCGAAAAATGAGAAGAAGATTTTGGGAAATGAGTGAAAGGTGGACAAACAGTTATGGTCATGTGAAGATTAGAGTGAGCTAGCAACTGACCAATGTTAAATGAATACTCAATCCAGACTTTCGGTTGATTCCCACAAAACGAACGATGAAGCCAGAGTGAACAGATAGGCTTATTACACACGAAACACAAGGGTAAACTCCTTCTAATCATTTGACATTTTTAGGAGATACTCACAACTTTTTTTTTTATTTCTTTTTCTTTGATTTTTCTTTCTTTTTCTTCTTTTTTTTCTTTTTTTCTTTTTTCTTTTTCTGAACACAACTTCACTTCTTGAACTTTTTCGTTCTTCCAAATTCACTTTGACAGATAAGAACAAATCTTCTCAAAAGAGCACCCATACACCATAGTCTAGCTACTAGCTCAAAAGGTAGGCAGTTTTTATATGTAGCTATTATTTTTTTGTGAAACATTTGTATGAAGGGGCTAATTTTGAGGGGTAAATTAAAGTGAAAAAGGCTTCAAATCTTAGTGAATCAAGAATGCAATGCTTATAGAAATGAAAGGAGAACCATACTTATGCGTTTTGACATGACACACATCACAAGGAGAACTACACACACCTAAATGAGACTGGGTATGGATGTACCAGTCTAAGGAGGTTCTACCTTACAATATATGTAGTTTGCCAAATGTCAAGATCAAGCGTACTCATCTATAGATTCATTCCATGCCTAATGTGTACAAGACTTCCCCATGTATGCAAAATTCAATGAATAATGAATTATTATCTTTTGAAAGCTCTAAGTTTGGGAAATGTAACATGATAGGATAGCAAACAAGCAAGCAAAGCATGAAAGGCATTCAATTGTGTTCAAAATTTAAAAATCTTCTCTCTAAAATCTTCTCTTTCTTATTCAAAATTTGAAAAATATAACTAAAATGCAAAAATGGGAAAATGCAATCCCTCCCCCAAGCTAAACATCGCATTGTCCTCAATATGAGCACAAAAACCAAATATGCAATAAGATGCTTAATGGGAAAAAGGAAAAATGAAAGAAGAATGAAGCTTACTAGTCAGCGCGGACTCCCCCAAGCTAGCCTTTTGGACTCGACAAGGAAGGCCTTCAGAGATTCTTCAAAAACTCTTTCATCTGCAAAGAAATCTAACAAAACAACGTAAAAGGGAAAAATAAAAATGCAAAAAGGGAAAACACGGGTTGCCTCCCGAGAAGCGCTTGTTTAACGTCTTGCTCGACGAATTTTTCTTTAAAATCATTGGGTCGGTAATGGACGCTCCGTATAGACAATATCTAAACATCCGATGATAGAATTCTTATAGTAGGGTTTCAGTCTGTGTCCATTAACTTTGAATTTCTCACCATTGCTAGTCATGAGTTCCACATAGCCGTACTTGCTCACATATGTGACAGTGAATGGTCCAGACCATCGGGATCGAAGTTTTCCTGGAAAGATTTTCAGACGGGAGTTGAAAAGAAGTACTTGGTCACCGACATTAAATTCTTTCTTAATTATCCTCTTGTCGTGCCAACGCTTCGTTTTCTCTTTGTAAATCCTAGAATTCTCATAAGCTTGCAAACGAAATTCTTCTAGTTCATTGAGTGGCAAAAGTCTTCTATCAGCGCTAAGCTTAGTGTCTAGGTTAAGTTCTTTGATAGCCCAGTAAGCTTTATATTCTAACTCGACAGGAAGATGACAGGCCTTTCCATAAACCAATCGATAAGGAGATGTTCCAATCGAGGTTTTCAAAGCTGTGCGATAAGCTCACAAGGTGTTATCGAGCTTATTACTCTAATCAGTTCTAGATCTTGAGACTACTTTCTGAAGAATTGTTTTCAACTCTCTATTTGAGACTTCTACTTGACCGCTGGTCTGAGGATGGTAGGCTAATCCTCGTCTGTGATACACACCATATTTAGCAAGCAAAGTGTCTAACTGCTTCTTTCCAAAATGAGTTCCTCGATCACTAATCACGGCTCTGGGTACACCAAAACGTGGAAAGATGATCTTCTTAAATAATCGTATCACAGCTCTAGCATCATTAGTGGGAGTAGCAATTGCTTCTACCCACTTGGAAACATAGTTAACAGCGACTAGAATATAACGATTTCCGTTAGAAGAAGGGAATGGTCCTTGATAGTCAATACCCCAGACATCGAATATTTCAATTTCTAATATGCCGTTTTGAGGCATCTCATGTCTCTTGGATATCTGACCCATTCGTTGACAAGCGTCACAAGCCATAACAAAGTCCTTTGAATCTTTAAACATCGAGGGCCAGAAAAACCCGGATTGTAAGACTTTGGCTACGGTCTTGGACGAACCATGATGACCACCATAAGCAGATGAGTGGCATCCTTCTAAAACGCCTTTAACTTCCCACTGGGGGATACATCGTCTATAAAGACCATCAGAACACTGTTTGAAAAGATAAGGGTCATCCCAAACGAAGAATTTTGCATCATGCAAAAATCGTTTCCTTTGGTTATAAGAAAGGTCAGAAGGTAGCTGTCGACTGACAAGAAAATTGGCCATATCAGCATACCATGGAGAAGAGTCAGTAATTGCCATTAATGAATCATCAGCAAACGAATCATTAATTGGTGTTGGCAATCCTATTTCAGTAACTCTTATCCTTGAAAGATGGTCAACGACTACATTTTCCGCTCCTTTCTTATCTCGGATCTCTAGATCAAACTCTTGAAGGAGCAAGATCCATCGGATAAGTCGAGGTTTTGCCTCTTTCTTTGAAAGCAGATATTTCAAAGCAGCGTGATCAGTGTAAACAATGACTTTCGATCCTATAAGGTAAGAACGGAATTTCTCTAAGGCATAGACAATGGCAAGAAGTTCTTTTTCAGTAGTGGCATAGTTGATTTGGGCAGGATCTAACGTTTTACTAGCATAGTAAATAGTATGAAGGAACTTTTCCTTTCTTTGCCCCAAAATAATTCCAACGGCGTAATCACTCGCATCGCACATAAGCTCGAATGGAAGATTCCAATCAGGTGACTGGATTATAGGTGCGGTGATTAGAGCGCGTTTGATTTTGTTGAATGCCTCAAGGCATTACTTCGTGAAATTAAAAGGTGCATCCTTAAAAAGGAGCTCAGTCAGGGGCTTGGCTATTTTAGAAAAATCTTTAATAAACCGTCGGTAGAAACCGGCGTGGCCAAGGAAACTCCTGATTCCTTCTACATTAGCAGGTGGTGGCAGTTGTTCAATAACTTGGATCTTAGCTCGATCCACTTCAATACCTCTCTCAGAAATGATGTGTCCTAAAACTACACCTTCGTTCACCATGAAGTGACACTTTTCCCAGTTGAGAACAAGGTCGACTTCTTCACAGCGTTTTAGCACTTTCGACAGATTTGTCAAACAATTATCTAAGGAAATGCCATAGACGCTAAAGTCGTCCATAAATACTTCCATGATAGTCTCAACAAAATCGGAAAAGATACTAGTCATGCAACGCTGGAAAGTTGCAGGTGCATTACACAAGCCAAATGGCATTCGGCGATAAGCAAAAGTACCATAGGGACATGTGAAGGTGGTTTTCTCTTGGTCCTCAGGGTGGATAGAAATTTGGAAAAATCCTGAGTAACCATCTAGATATCAGAAATATTTGTGGCAAGCTAACCTCTCTAGCATTTGATCAATGAAGGGTAGAGGATAGTGATCTTTTCGAGTTGATTGATTCAACTTCCTGTAGTCAATGCACATACGCCATCCCGTCACAATCCTTGTGGGGATGAGTTCATTCTTCTCATTCTTGACTACTGTTGTTCCTCCTTTCTTGGGAACAATTTGGACAGGGTTAACCCATTTTGAGTCAGAAATTGCATAGATTATGCCATAGCATCTAGCAATTTCATAACTTCAGCTTTAACTACTTCTTGCATGTTGGGATTACGACGGCGTTGACCTTGAACACAAGGTCTTTGGCCTTCTTCTAAATTAATTCTATGCATGCAAAAGTCGGGGCTTATGCCTGTGAGGTCTTCAAGTTTATAGCCTATTGCCTTTTTATGTTTTCTCAAAAAACAATCAATAGTGAGTTTAAATGATTTTCGTCTAGGAGAGCACTCACTATGACCGGGAAATATTCAGATTCATCTAAAAAAGCATATTTTAGATTTGAGGGAAGAGGTTTAAGTTCAGGTTTATGCACTTCTGCCTTGGCAGGAGCATCAATTAAGCTTATGAACTCCTCAACTTCTTCAGACGGTATCTCTTTACCAGTCAAGTCCCTTTCCAGCTCACTGATCTCAAAATTGTCGTTCTCAGAGATATCCTCTAACAATAAAATTGCTTCTAAAGGATCCTCAATTATTGATGGATACAGAGATTCATCAATGAGTGAGTCGACAATGTCAAGAAAACAGCAAGGCTCTTCGAGCATAGGGCTCTTCATTGCACTGTTTAAGTTGTAGGCGACCTTATCATCACCTACT
>JAIUZE010009513.1:0-32924 GCA_022085475.1 Heliosperma pusillum | reverse complement strand
ATATACCTAGTATTACCACATCTTTCACAAGGGCATGGAATACTAGAAGAACCATTCAAATTGTTCGCAACGACTTCATAAAAATCAGCTAAACCATCCTTATAGTTTGGGTCACTCATATTCGCAGCATTCATCCAAGCTCGAGTCATTTATCTACATTCGTAGTATATATAGTAAGCCAAGTAATTCAGAAAATCCAACTAATTAAAAATAATTCAATAATAAGCCAACTAATTCAGAAAATGCAATGTATAAGGCAACTAATTCACAAATATACGAAATTCAGGAAATCAAGAAAGAAAAATTATTAGAACACCTGATTAATAAGAAATAGCAGATGGAGATGATGACAAAGAAACGATCAGGGAGTATGTGGAGTGTAAAATACTAAGGCTTACAAGTTTTAAGGAAGCTTGATTAGCTTGACTCAAACTGAGAACAATGTCAAGTAACAAATGGATGTTGTTTTAGAGAGGGTGAGTTGTTTAACTGAAAACTCAAGGGATATGACTTAGAGACACTCCTCTACAGCAAGGCACAAGAGAAAGGACTCAAAGACTGGTTTTAGAGACAGTTTTCAAGTGTTACAGCAAAGCACAAACACCCTAGACTAGACTCAAACAGCAAGCAAGTTAACCACAACAAGGCACAGATATAACTTGACTCACAAAGCAAGACACTGATCAAACACCTTGCAGATGTATCAGGCTTGACTCAAACTACAGCTCTTAGCACAAGTTTGAAAGTTTTGAGGTATTTCTCAAAGTTTAATTCATTCATAAAGTCTAACTGAAACAACATACAAAGACCTCCTTATATAGGGAGGCTGATAAGTTGTGAACCATTGGATGTACAGATCATCCAAGGGCCAATTTAGGGTTCAAACTACTACTACTGACACTAATTAAGAGCCTCACAATAGGACGTGTTCAACAACTATAAAATACAGACACAAAACACAAAAACAGACTGAACAAAAAGCAAATAAAGCAGTTTTTGGAGTTTTCCTGAAATGGAAATCTGTTGTTCTTGTTGTCTTGCTGCCTTGCCTGGGTGTGTTGCTGCTCCTTGGGACTCTCTACCCTTATTAGAACTTAGATAAGACCTGCCTTGGACGAGGACGAGTTGACTTAAGCAAAGGAAACCACAATCTGACTTGTACCTTCCCTGTTTTAATTGTTTGCTGGACTCTAGCTTGGGGTGCTTGTTACTTGTGTTTTTACTAGACTTCAAGTGGGTTTATCCTGGACAAACTTGTAGCTTGGGGTGTTGGCTTGATGGTAGGCCATGGTGGGGGTGGTTGAAAGGCCCTGGTGTACCTCCTTGGTGCAGGGTTTGTTGATTGGTCTGCCTGGGCCTGAATGGCTTTGTTTCTGTCTTGTGTGGGTAATGTGGGTTGTGTTGGGGCTTGGCATGGGTTGATGAGCCCTGGACTATCTTCCTCATTGGTGTGGCTTGTTCTGGCTTGATCTTGGCTTGTCATGGCTTGTTGTTTGGACCTTATAACTCGAGCTTCCATCTGAGGGGTCCTTGGGGTCAGGCTTGCCTTGTTTGTGGCTTGATCATCAAGACCCCTTGGGTGAGCTCCTGCTGCAGCCTCCCCAGGTTGAAAAAGGCTTGACCTTAAGCCTGTGTCTTCCTCTCCCTCAGAGTCTTCAAAGAAAGGACTAAGATCTCCAACATTGAATGTTCCATGGACTGCATACTCTCCTGGTAGATCAATTCTGTAGGCATTAGGACCTATCTTCTCTATGACTTGAAAAGGACCATCTGCTCTTGGCTCTAGCTTGTTCTTTCTCTTGGAAGGGAACCTTTCTTTCCTTAGGTTGATCCATACTAGATCTCCTGGTGCAAAGTCTTTCTTGGTATTAGGAACCTTGGCATTCTTCTTGTATAGATCATTAGCTTTCTCAATTTGTTTCCTGACTGATTCATGGAGTTTTAGCATTTGTTCCACCCTCTTCTTGGCATCATAGTGGATCTCTGACCTGCACACATTAGACAAACTCAAAGGCATTAAGGGGTTAGTACCATAGACCACTGCAAAGGGGGAGTGGCATGTGGCTGCTGATGGAGCTCTATTGAAAGAGAACTCTGCTTGAGCCAACTTCAAGTCCCAATCCTTGAGAGATTTGCTGACTATACACCTCAAGATCCTTCCCAAGGTCTTGTTGGTCACCTCAGTTTGGCCATCAGTTTGAGGATGATGGGAGGTACTAAACAACAACCTAGTGTTAAGTAGCTTCCACAATGTTCTCCAGAAATGGCTCATAAACTTTGTGTCTCTGTTAGACACAATAGTCCTTGGGACTCCATGTAACCTCACCACCTCATCAAGGTATAGCTCTGCTATACTCACAACATCCTCAGTCTTCTTGCAAGCAATGAAATGTGCCATCTTACTGAACCTATCCACAACCACCATGATAGAATCTTTCCCTCTTGCTGTCCTAGGTAATGCTACTATGAAATCCATACTTACATCTTCCCAAGGCCTACATGGGACTGGTAGGGGAGTGTAAGGTCCTGCTTGAAAAGAACTCTTGGCCTTTTGACAAACTCCACACCTTCTGAGCACTATTTGAACTTCTCCCATCATCTTAGGCCAGTGGAATTGATCTTGTAGTATGTCCACAGTTTTCTGAACCCCAAAGGGTCCTCCAAGGCCACTTCCATGTACCTCCTTGATCAATAGACTCCTATAAGATCCTCTGGGAACACACAGCTTGTTTCCTTTGAACAAGAATCCATTTTGCAGAGTGTAGGGTGAATCAATGGTCCTTGTTCCCTCTTTCTGAGCTAACCAATCTTCTGCAAAGTCTGGATCTTCCTGATACATATCCTTCATGAACTCAAAGCCAAGGACCCTTTGCTCCATGGTTGATAGCAGAGTGTACCTCCTAGACAATGCATCAGCCACCACATTTTGTTTGCCCTCTTTGTATTTGCTAGAAAAGGTGAATGACTGGAGGAACTCCACCCACTTAGCATGCCTATGACTGAGCTTATGTTGACCTCCTATGTACTTCAATGCCTCATGATCAGAGTGTAGGACAAAAGGCTTGGGCTTCAGGTAATGACTCCAATGTTCTAGAGCTCTGACAAAAGCATAGAACTCTTTATCATATGTAGAATAGTTCAGCTTGGGACCACTTAGCTTTTCACTAAAGTAGGCTACAGGTTTCTTCTCTTGGATGAGGACAACTCCAATCCCCACTCCAATTGCATTACACTCAACCTCAAATAGGCAATCAAAGTTTGACAACCTGAGGATAGGTGCACTGCACAAGAGCTTTTTCATGTGTTTGAAAGCCTGCAAGGCACTCTCAGTCCAAGTGAACTCTCCTCTCTTCATACATTCAGTGAGGGGTGCTGCAATAGTGCTAAAATTTTTAATGAACCTCCTATAGAAAGAGGCTAGGCCATGAAACCCTCTCACTTCTGTAATGTTCTTAGTGATAGGCCAAGACTGCACTGCCATGATCTTATCTTGATCAACTGAAATGCCTCTACCAGATACCACATATCCTAGAAATTTGACTTCTTCAGTCATGAAGGTGCATTTCTCAAGCTTTCCAAATAGCTTACTCTCCTTAAGTATGTCAAACACAGCCTCAAGATGCCTCAAATGATCATCCTTGCTCTGGCTGTAGATGAGGATATCATCAAAGTATACCACCACAAATCTCCCTAGGCAAGGCCTAAGCACTTCTGTCATCAATCTCATGAAGGTACTTGGGGCATTTGACAGGCCAAAGGGCATGACAAGCCACTCATAAAGGCCATGCTTTGTTTTGAAGGCTGTCTTCCACTCATCTCCCTCCCTGATCCTCAATTGATGATAACCTTGCCTTAAATCAATCTTAGAAAAGAACCTTGAGCCACTCAGCTCATCCAACATGTCATCAAGCCTAGGTATAGGGAACCTATACTTGACTGTGATGTTATTGATAGCCCTGCTATCTATGCACATCCTCCAAGTCCCATCCTTCTTAGGAACCAACAATGCAGGCACAGCACAAGGGCTTAATGACTCCCTTACAAACCCTTTACTCATCAACTCTCTAACTTGCTTCTGCAGCTCTTGTGTAGCCTTAGGATCACATCTATAGGCTGGTCTAATAGGTAGTACGGACCCTGGCACAGGGTCTATTTGGTATTCAATTCCTCTTAAAGGGGGTAAGCCATCAGGAAGTTCCTCTGGGAACACTTCCTTGAATTGATCAATGAGGGGCTTAACTTCTGCAGGGATTACCTTAGACTCCTCTTCCTGAACTTTTTTTGATAGCAGCATTAATATAGGTTGCTCTTCACTACACTCTTTGACCATTACTGACTCAGATAGAAACAAGACTCCACTAAAATCTTCAGCCATACTAGGACTCCCATGGCTCTTCAGATGTGGTGTAAAGGGGGCTAATGTCACCTTCCTGCTCCCATGCTTGAATGAATAGGTGTTGCTTCTTCCTTGGTGTATGGAGCTTTTATCAAACTCCCATGGCCTTCCTAATAGCAAGTGACATGCATCCATTGGAACCACATCACACAATACTTCATCCTTGTACACACTTCCAATGGAGAAAGAGACCATACATTGCTTATCCACCTTAACCTCTGCTCCCTTACTCAACCATCTCAACTTATAGGGATTAGGGTGCTCTTGAGTGCTCAACTTCAGCTTATCAACCATAGTAACAGAGGCCACATTGGTACAACTACTTCCATCTATAATAAGGTTACAAACCCTTCCTTGTATGGTGCATCTGCTTCTGAAAATGAGGGACCTTTGATCCTTCTCCAATGGTACATGTTGTGAATGCATTACTCTCCATAGGACCAAGCTGTGGCATGTGTCAGGGAGTGCCACTATTGCCTCCTGACTAGACTCTTCTTCCTCACTCATCACTTCTTCAACCTGAGGCTCATCCCTTTCATATTCAACTAGACCTTCTTTCTCCCAAGCCTCAACCTCCATTATAGTTAAGGTCTTCTTAGAAGGGCAATCCTTCCTGAAATGTCCATAGCCTTGACATTGGAAGCACCTAATTCTATTCTCTCTCAATGAAGTGCTTGGCTTTTGACCCATGATGCCCTTTCTCTTATCTAAGGTAGGTGGGGGTGCTGTCTTAGGGGTATCCATGGTTCTCAACCCACTATAAGGTCTGGTTTGAAAAGGCCTAACAGGTTTTGGTGTAACAGGCTTAGTCTTTCCTATCTTTTCAATTCTCAAAGATAAGTTGACAACATCATCAAATGACCACAGAGGTTCCATCCTAACCTTGTTAGCAATGTTCTTATCTAGACCCTCTAAATACCTAGCAATCCTTTGCTCAGGTTTCTCATTTATATCACACTGCAAGGTGAGTTGTTCAAACTCTCTCAGATAAGATTCAACAGGTTTGTCTCCTTGTTTCAACTTAGACAATTTGATAAACAGATCCTGGGTGTAATCCTTAGCAACAAACTTGTCTAGTAGTTTCTTTTTCAGTTTAGTCCAAGACTTGATGGGTTCTTTACCTTCCTTAGCCCTTAACCCTTTCATAGTTTCATACCAAAGGGAAGCATACCCTTTCAGTTTAAGGATGGCTACTTTAAAAGACTTAGAATCATTATATCCTTTGTAGTCAAAGATCCTTTCTACTTCTCTTAACCATTCTAACAAATCATCAGGATTAAGACTACCAGAAAACTCAGGGATATCTACCTTAAGATGCTTGTCTATGTGTCTGTGGATGGAAGCTCTGCTTCTAGTTGAGTCATCTGAGTCTGGATACTCTTCATCATCAGGTGGCCTTCCTCTGCCTCCTCCTTGGCCTCTTCCACGTCCTCTGCCTCTTCCTCCAGCAAGCAAATGGTTGCCTATTACCTGGTCCAGGGTTCTGGTTAGGGTGGTTACAATCCCAGCCAGATCCTCCATCCTTGCTTCTACTCCTCCCAGTCTCTCTTCACTCATTGGGATATTTTTGTGTTTTTAAATGTAGTTAGGGAAAATGAACTCACTAAGACTTTTAACCAAAGCTCTGATAACCAATTTGGAGTTTAAACTACTAAGTCTTACAAGTTTTAAGGAAGCTTGATTAACTTGACTCAAACTGAGAACAATGTCAAGTAACAAATGGATGTTGTTTTAGAGAGGGTGAGTTGTTTAACTGAAAACTCAAAGGATATGACTTAGAGACACTCCTCTACAGCAAGGCACAAGAGAAAGGACTCAATGACTTGTTTTAGAGACAGTTTTCAAGTGTTACAGCAAAGCACAAACACCCTAGACTAGACTCAAACAGCAAGCAAGTTAACCACAGCAAGGCACAGATATAACTTGACTCACAAAGCAAGACACTGATCAAACACCTTGCAGATGTATCAGGCTTGACTCAAACTACAGCTCTTAGCACAAGTTTGAAAGTTTTGAGGGATTTCTCAAAGTTTAATTCATTCATAAAGTCTAACTGAAACAACATACAAAGACCTCCTTATATAGGGAGGCTGATAACTTGTGAACCATTGGATGTACAGATCATCCAAGGGCCAACTTAGGGTTCAAACTACTACTACTGACACTAATTAAGAGCCTCACAATAGGACGAGTTCAACAACTATAAAATACAGACACAAAACACAAAAACAGGCTAAACAAAAAGCAAATAAAACAGTTTTTGGAGTTTTCCTGAAATGGAAATCTGTTGTTCTTGTTGTCTTGCTACCTTGCCTGGGTATGTTGCTGCTCCTTGGGACTCTCTACCCTTATTAGAACTTAGATAAGACCTGCCTTGGACGAGGACAAGTTGACTTAAGCAAAGGAAACCACAATCTGACTTGTACCTTCCCTGTTTTAATTGTTTGCTGGACTCTAGCATGGGGTGCTTGTTACTTGTGTTTTTACTAGACTTCAAGTGGGGTTATCCTGGACAAACTTGTAGCTTGGGGTGTTGGCTTGATGGTAGGCCATGGTGGGGGTGGTTGAAAGGCCCTGGTGTACCTCCTTGGTGCAGGGTTTGTTGATTGGTCTGCCTGGGCCTGAATGGCTTTGTTTCTGTTTTGTGTGGGTAATGTGGGTTGTGTTGGGGCTTGGCATGGGTTGATGAGCCCTGGACTATCTTCCTCATTGGTGTGGCTTGTCCTGGCTTGATCTTGGCTTGTCATGGCTTGTTATTTGGACCTTGTAACTCGAGCTTCCATCTGAGGGGTCCTTGGGGTCAGGCTTGCCTTGTTTGTGGCTTGATCATCAAGGCCCCTTGGGTGAGCTCCTGCTGCAGTATATCTTAGTGTTTGTGGTTTTGTGATGCAGTAAAATCGCTTTGTGTTTGTTTTTTTGTGATGCAGTACAGTATTATTAGTGTTGTGTGTTTTTTTCATCTTTATTAACAAATATTGACAACGGTTATTATTCATAGTAAACTGTTGTAATTAGTTTATTTATTTACAACGGTTAACAAAGTTATACCCGTTGTTACAACTAACAACAACGTACAACAAAATCATATCCGTTGTTATTAATTTACGCCAAATTTTCCGCCAAATTAATAACACATTATAACAACGGGTTCGTTTGTGCTCGTTGTTATTACTTTTCCTTATTTCGCGCCAAATTAATAACAACGGATATAGATTAAACTGTGTTATTAGTTTATTTATTTACAACGGTTATTTTAGTTCACCCCGTTGTTAAAACTAATAACAACGTTCGAAAACTTAATACCGTTGTTATTAGGTTTAATAATATTCCGAAGAAAAATAATTATCCTTTCCACAACGGTTTTTCTTAATTTTCGTGAGTATGCGTTGTTGATGGGGCGTTGTTATTGGCCGAATTTGTAGTAGTGCCTAGATGAGACATGTCGTGCTTCATGGAATGCTCATTGAGTGTCGTAGGCTGGCTATGCAATTGAGTGGTGGAAGTCTTTATCCGAAGAGAGGAGAGGAACTTTGGATTTTCTTGAACTTTATGGCATCCCAATCTTGGGAAGAAACGCATCGGCGGTTGAGAATCCAAGAGCAACTCAATGAAATCATGACTCAAGTTCAAATGCTCAAAGGGCAAAAGGAAGAACCCGCGTTTAAAAGAAGTAAGCCAATCAATTTTCCTTATGCTTTTTCAGCCCCCCCATGTGAGTCTAATTTCTCCTATGCTTTTTCATGCCCCCCATGTGAGTCTAATTCTCCCCAATCATATGAATTAATAGATGACGATGATGATGGTCCAACCTTTTCTATTGAAAGTCACTCTAGTGTCGTTCCATTTGACAATTTTGATACCCTTTTATTGATATTGACCATATGGTAGTCGAGACTTTAGACAAGGATATTGTTAAGCCCATTTGTGACTCCAATGGAGAGTCGTCGATCGAGTCATCATATTTCTTTGAAAATCCCTTCGCTAAGGATATTCCAGATTTATTTGAAAATGATACTGGGTTTTGTGAACCTAGCCTTGAAATTAAGTGGGATCAACCACCCATTTTTGATTCCCAATCCTTTGATTCACCCTACCCCCAATTAGAGTCCACTAATGATATTTTGGGAACTAATTGTTTGTTCCATGATCTTAAACATTTCACTCCATCTCTCACTGACGAGTGGAGCAGTTCAGTGGTCATCTATGAAGTTTGTCATGCGCACAATGATAAGATATATCAATTCTTACCTTCAATATTTCATGCCTATATCTTGTCAATTGCTTACATATGTTTTTGTATAGCTTATGCGCATGTATATGATCGACTTCAAAGGGCATTGACATGCTTTTTAAGGCACAAAGAATGATTTTCATTAATAAACAGTCTAGCAAGACATTTAAATAAATCTTCGCGGGAGGCAACTCGTGTTTTATTATATTTTTGTTATGAAATAAATTATTTTTGTTGGACAATTTAATAATGTTAATTTTTAAATAATTCATTTGGTTTTGGTTCTAATAGATTTGACAATAAGACAATAATTTTATCTAGTATTGTAGTAGCTTGTTCATCACAGGTACTTTGGTGCTTGGGTTGTACTTTGCCCCCGTTTTCAAGCTAGCTTGGGGGAGCTGTTGCACGGTTGTATGTTTTCTTTTCTTTCTTTACCATTTTTGTTGAGTCGTCCCCCATTCCTTTATTGGTTATGTTTTCCTTCTTTGTGTTTTCTGCGCTTAAAACCCGTTTCGCACATTGAGGACAATGTGTTATTCTAGCTTGGGGGAGGGATTTAGTTTGTGTCGTTGTTTATTTAGTCTAGTTGTTTATTGAATTTGAAAAATTTGAAAAATCCAAAAAAATCAAAAAATTAAAATTTTTTTAATAAAAGTTGTGTGTTTTGTCCACCCAATTGTGTTGTGCATAATGTCATTCCTCAATGCATTTCCCTTATTGTAGCTTTTTAGCTAATGTTTCACGCTTTTGACGGGATTTTGCATACATGGGGATGTCTTGTACACAGTGGGTGAGGGATTGATTTTAGACTTATTAGGCTTGATCTTGACTTTGGCAAACTACATATACGGTAAGGTAGAGCCTCCAGTGATCGATACATCTATACCCGATCCCAATTAGGTGTGTGTAGTTTCTCCTTATGATTTGCGTCACATCAAAAACGCACAAGTATGGTTTTCATTCCATTTCTAGTGAGCATTACATTCATGATTTAAAAGGCATTTGAAGCCATTCACTTTGAATCCATTGCCTAAATTTAGCCCCTTTTCACATTGTTTCACATTTCATTAGCTACATGTAAAAATATTGCCTACCTTGTTAAGTTAGTAGCTATACCGTTTGTGTTTGGGTGCTCATTTGGGATATTGTTCAAGTTATGTCAAAGTGATCTTGATTGGACGGAATTACTGATTGCCGTGCGGAAGAAAAAGAAAAAGAAAAAGAGAGTTCAAAGAAAAAAAAAGAATGAGAAAAAAAAATGAAAAGAAAAAGAAATGAAAAAAATGATGTTGAATATGAAAGAATGAAAAGAAAGAAAGAAGCATGTATTGAAAAGAAAAAAAATGGTTTATGAAAAGAAGAAGAAGTTGTGAGTGTTATTTCCTTGATCCGAAATTCAAAAAGTTTGGAAATTCACTCTTGTGTTGCCATGAGTATAAGCCAATTTGCTATTTTTGGCTTAGTTTTATTTTCTTGGGAATGGTTCCGAGTTTTGATTGAGCATCCTTGAATAATTGGTATGTTTCTAGCTTGACCTTAGCTCCACATTATCATAATTCATTTGTCCACTTTGTTACCCATCTCCCATAGCCTTCTTCTTGCTTTTGGCTTCTTTCTATGCTTTTCATGATTGTTTTGACTTGTAGTTTTGGAATGTTTACCATATTAGATTGCGGGTGCATTCTCATGAGTCGTAGATAGGAGAGTGCCACTCAAATATAAAATAATATTTCCTTGATTTATATAAAAATTTGTGTGTTCAGTGCACCGTGAGATTCCATTGTCAAAAGATCATGCAAGAGCCGAAAGGTCTATTTGATGTTCCCTATGCTGCGCCGTTATGTAAATCTGAACCATGTTTTTCATTTTCCCTTTGCCCACGTTGTTTCGGGATGTGTTTCATTGTGCTCTATAACCTAGGTTGATGGGATTTGCATTTGGTTGGATTGATTGTTGCTCTTCGCCCTTGTCCTTGTCATGTTTGTTATTGTATGCTTGCTTGAGGACAAGCAAGGGTTTAGCTTGGGGGAGTTTGATAAGTAAATATTTGCATGATTTTAACCCCCAATTTAGCTCGGTTTTGTATGCAAATTTGTGCTTTGTTAAGCCAATTTCTGAGCTAATATCGTCTTCTAGGCGAGTTCCTATGTTTTAACCTGTCTTGTAGGGAAAGTGACGTTTCTACGCCCTTTTTCTATATTCCCGAGCATTTGCCTAGAACCCGACGATCTGAAGAAGCAAGCTTGACCAAGTCAAAGGCATTTCAAGAAGGTTCACTGATTCAAAAGAAAAAAGAAGCAAAGACGATTTCGCAGTTGTCAGAAGATCGATCAGTTAGGCGAAGAAATCATCATTTTACATCAAACCTTATCAACAAACCCAACTCAAAAGGTCAAGGGGGATAATGAAAGTCAAGTCATAGGCCAAGGGAGATGAAATGAAAGTCAAAGCATCTAGATAACTACATACCCGATCGGGTAAGTAGTGTACCCGATCGGGTATGTTTGCTGATCCGAGCTTTTGCTTCGACTTCCTTTCTTTTGTCCTATATGTTTAATGTATGACCCCTTCCCCACGAAACCTACTGCTATATAAGAGTGCCTCAGCCACACACTTCTCTACACACAATTAGAAACCCTACTTTTCTTTTTACATTACATAACAACCCTAGATTAGAATTAGAAAACCCTAGCCTCCATTTTACATTTTTAGCGTCTTTAGTTTAGTTTTTTCTTTCTTTCTCAATTTTGTAGTTAAAGTTTTAGATCTAGTTTTCTCTAGTCTAGTTTAGTTCGAAGTTTCCTTTAATTGTAATTGTTCTACTTGTAATTGGAATTCTAGTTTCCGGGTTTGCATTTTCCTATTCCATTTCAATCTTTGCTCAGCCTTTCCGGTAATCCTTATTCTTGTTTTTACATTATAGTTTCATTTTCTTTTAGTATTTCCTTTATCATGTTTACCATTCTTAGTTTTATAATCTTTGTTAATCATGCATAACTAATCTTTGTTCTAGGGGAAGGGTTAACATGTCTAATTAATTTATAAGTATAAATTGATTCCGGGTAGAATTGTTTTAGTTGTCTCTATTTCTTGTTTGATTCTCATGATAAACTTTGATTTAAGGCCTTAATCAATTGTTTATACTTGTCAATTTCCGTCTCAAGGGCGAGAGTCGAGATGAAAATTAAAGGACTGGCAAGAATAGTTTAATGACCTAGCAAGGCTGAAAAGACGTTAGGACCCGTTAAAAAGTCGGTATGAATCTGAAAGGAATATACCATTTAAAGACTTGGACAACTATGATTTTTCTAAACCCGTAATCAACTTTTCTTTTAAATTGATTAGCATGTGAACCCTGATCCCTAGATCCTTTTCTTTATTGTATTGTTATCATTTTTATTATAGCATTTATTAATTAGTGACAAACATTTGCCAATCGTACAAGATAGAGTTCTAACCATAACTACTCACAAGTATCTCCCGTCTCCCCGAGATCGACCCCCTACTTCCCTAATTACATTAATTTGTTGTTAGCCTAGTTTGGGTTATTTATCTTTTATTAGGGTATGCGACAACCCTGTCAAAACCATAGCCACATCATTCTAGGGGATTTCTCCATTTAACACCGCAAACTTTCCTTATGAGCTAGTCCTCAAGATAATGTAACTCATCTCGGTCATACATTAACCGCTTCCAATCCTTAGATCCTACAAAATTCTTGACAATCACCAGGTCAAACTACGAACCCATATATCTAGTATCCAACTATCATTAACTAAGGTGCATCGACAAGGGAAAATCAACAATCAAATAATCCACATGAAATATTCTTAAATATATTCAAACATCTTTAGTCCAATCAATTATTACACTCAAATACACAAGCATAGATAATCATATCTAGAAAAGCATAATTACCACCAATCAAAAGATGAATGGGCTCACCATTCCAATTCTCCGATTTGAATCACTTTTAGGCTCACTATCCTAAACTTATAGGAATTTCTCGTTTACAAACCACAAAATCTCAAGCGAGATCAATTACAAATTCCAAGTACTATATGGCCAAGGACATGGCGATGATACAACTATTCAAATCATCCAGCTCAACTATAACTCAAGATGCATCGATCTTTACTTATGAAAACATTCCTCAAAATCTAGTCACCAGTCTTAATTACGAAAGGAAAGTCTCTTTAGAATCCAACATTTAAAGACATCTAATCCCCAAATGATCTTCAAAACAACTATTATGATGATAAACAAAACAAAACTATCATTCCAATAAACGTGAAATTTGAATTAACACCACTAAGAGAGGATACATCATCATTATTAGGATCCATCCTAGAGATTAAGTTCTATTTCTCATGATCAAATACAACATGAACTTTGCTCAAATCAAAGGCACATATTCTAGATCAAGAATCCCAAAATAAATTTCATTGATTCTCTAAGCCAAACAAACGAGACATCCAATCCACTAGAGGAAATTAGATGAAGCAGCAACGAGTTAGGGAACGATAAGGTATCTCAAGGAGAACACGAGAATAATCAGGCACGTCATTAGAAGAGAGGAACGATGAAATCAACGAGGTCATAAGCAACATACAGAGCCGATAGTAGAGTTATGAAGATATACGAGTAAGAAATAAATGAGCATGCGATCTCCTAAAGATCAATCTTGACAAAATCTTGTAAGGATAGAAATGGAAACAGATAATGGTACGAGTAAAGGTATAAGTTTTAAACCACAAAATTCTACTTTCAAACTCAAGGCGATAGTAAACCAACTTAATTACTCCTTTACAAAGATTTCTCATGAGGAACCATCATACCACAAATCATTAAAATAAGGTACACCTCAATTCGACAAATCGACTACGACCCGATTCATCCATCATTTCATATAACACTTACATCTGATAAAATCTGGGGTGTGACACTTACATCTCACCGTTAATGGCATTTACTTGATAAGGTAGGGACTCGACATACAAACCAACACAATCATCTATTTCATACAATAATTCAACTCAATGTTCACATATGATTCAAACTTATAAACAACCGTCCAAACATACGAATATAGCAACTTAACTCTCACAGTAAATGGCACGCACTAGCATCATGTACAAAAGCAAGACAAGCCAATGGAAGTCTACGGGATAAGATGTTTCTCTGAATTGTATATGATAAGACGTTTCGTATACTTATGACCTAGACAAACATGTCCACGGGGAAAACTTTCCTTTGAACCGTGTACGATAAGACGTTTTGCACACACAAGACTCTAATCCTCTCGGTAGGACGACAATAATAATACGGTCCTAGTCTAAACGTGGTCAGACTCTCGGGATAAGACCTTTACCGATTCGACATGTGGTATGACGTTCCACATCCAATACTCGATCGACACAAAGGACGTCGAGTACGCCAAATTCGATAAGATTACGCGAAAGAGTCAGAAAGAGATATATAGTCATAGTCAAGCAAGTACGCTACATGCAACGACACCGCCTCGTAAGGATACAACATTTGACGGTCGGGTTGATCAACGCATTGCGTGCACCTACTAACAACGTCTTCATATCCCCACTAACAAATGCACAATGGTATCACGGTTACATCTTATCGCTCCAAAAATTAAGTCTAACGAGGATAAAGTGTGACCGGGAAATGAAAGTCCCAAACATCCAACAAACAAGACTCGATCCACTATTCAAAGCATAATCGAGTTAAAACGGGACACATGCGTAATAGAGCATTAACTAAACGTAGCTATGAAAAACACGAACCAATACATGATACATAAGCATTAAACTAGGTTTAAGAAGCATAATGAATAAGAAACATAGATCCCCTCTCAAAACAACATGTTTGTAAACCAACTAAAACAAGGGTCCACTGCAGACGGTTATAAATAGAGTACAAGAAATGCAAATGCAGAAATTCCAAGTGGAGGGAGTAGTTTATCCTCTTACGGTTCCAACGGTAGGTCACAAGCCAAAAACAAGCAATTAACAAAGGAGATATGATCATTTTACAAAAAGGGGTCAGTGAAGGGAGTCCCAGCCGGTCAAGGGGACCGGCAGCCGGTGGGGCCGGCTGGAACTTACAGACTTGGTCAAAAAAAAGGGAAGGAAATAGGGGTGACTCCCTGCCGGTGAGGCGGCAGCCAGTGGGGGCGGCAGCCGGGTCGCCGGCTGGGTCACGCAGTCCATCAAACAATCAACCAAAATATACAGGGGTGCCCAGCCGGTTGGGGGGACCGACGGCCGCTAGGTCTGGCTGGGACCTACATTACTCGAAAATCCACCAAACCTATCCAATTTTCATTACAGGGGCTCCCGGCCGGTTAGGGTGACCGGCGGCCGGGGGGCCGGCTGGAACACCAAGCCCGAAAACAACACACAATAACAACAATTACTCCAAATCCTTTGATACCCATTTAATCCAATCATCATTTATCATCAACAAACCACCCTAAATGCATTCTAATCGTAACCAATCATTGCAGAAGATTAATTAAGGCAACCAAAGGCACAATTATTGCCCAACTCAAGTTCAAGCATGATAAGTAGACATAATTAACAACATAAATGTAACTTAGCATATGATTAGTGAAAGATAAGCATATGAGATGAATTTACACATATGAATGAACAACTAATACATACCCATATGAATTTAAGGCAAAGAATTCATCTTTCACTAAATAAAAACAACAATTAACGCTGAAAAGACATATTGATATCGAGTAACCCTTCACCGTTACCTTTTTGCTTCTTCAATTTCCTTCAAGCTCTTCTTCTACTAGAAAGTAGTCTCTCTCCGGATCTTCTTAGTCTCCTCCTACAAAATTTGACATAAAAGATGAAGAATTTCATCTTGGAAAAATATGAGAAAATGAAAGTGGGAAAGATTGTATTTTTCTTACCTTAAAAGAAAAAGGGAGAGAAAGGGGAGAGAATAAGATAAAAATCAAGATTTTTGGGTGAGAATTGAGTGAGATAAGGTAGTTTGAAGCTTGAAGGTTTTAGAGTTCATCAATGTTGAGAGGAGGGTTAGGGTTTTATGTTTTGAGAGGATGGAGAATGAGTTAAGTTTGCTAAATGATCGTGCTTCTCGCGAGCCCGATACAAAGATAAATTACCCAGACTAGGTTAATAACAAATTAATGTAATTAGGGAAGTAGGGGTCGATCCTCAGGGAGATGGTGTTTCCTATGGAATGTGAAATGTCTCGCAATTGGGTCTTTTCTAACGAGTTTCTTGGTTTTGGGATTTTGATATCTAAACTAATAAAAAGCATAAATGAAAACAATAAAGCAAGTAATGAATTAACAATGATAAAAAGAATCATAGATCAGATGGTCTAGCAGGCTTTTAGGCAATTTACTAGGTCTTAATCCACCATATCATGCTTTGTCTATTCAATTCGCGTATCTCTACCTTGGAAAAGAATTCCATTCTAGTCAATGATTTTGGCCAAAAATCGTCAACTATCGTTATAGTCTAAACATACATAGACACAATGTTTTAAAGGCACAATTTCTTTTATCCAATTATCATCTTTTAATCAATCTAACATGGCTACCCTACACCCTAGAAAGGTGACTACTCACTCATGGTAATGTTTATATCTAAGATGATGGTGATAATGAAAACTAGGATTGACATGTTTATTTGATTTTGACTCTTTATATGGCGATAATAACGACGCTAATTGATAATCTAGGAAATGAAATGACGATTATAACGATACTAAAATGAATCTAAGATAATATGTATGGAAAATAACAATCAAATAGAAAACAATAAAGACATTAAACGAAAGATAAAATAGAAATACCTAAGTGACGATCGACAATGAAAGTGATAACAATAATAGAAATCCCTTGCATAGAATAATCGTTCCTTGATTTACAACACTTGTACCCAACAAAGTAGACTACAAAGATTGAAATGCTTATTGATCTAAGCTAAGATTTTGATGTAGAAAGGATAGAAATATACTAAGAACTAAAGATAAAAAGAAGAAGAAAATGAGAGAAGGGAGGCTAGTTCTCCCTCCTCCTAATCTAAAGAGAAATGTAAGAAGAGAAGAGATTATTGTAAAAAGGATGTGTTGAGAAGAGTGGTTGGAGCATCCTTTATATTGCATTAGGGTTTCGTGGGGAAGGGGTCGAGCATTGAACATATAGGACAAAAGGAGGAAGTTGAAGCAATTTACTCGAAGCAGCAGGGATACCTGATCGGGTACACACTTACCCGATCGGGTAAGTTGTCATCTGGGTCCTTTGACTCTCGTTTCATCTCCCCTTGCATATGACTTGACTTCCAACATCCCCCTTGACCTCTTGAGTCGGGTTTGTTGATAGGGTTTGATGTAAAGCGATGAATTCTTTGCCTAACTGATTGATCTTCCGACAACTGCGAATTTGTCTTTACTTCTTCTCTCTTTTGAATTAGTGAACCTTCTTGAAATGCCTTTCACTTGGTCAAGCTTGCTTCTTCAAATCATCGGGTTCTAGGCAAATGCTTGGGAATATAGAAAAAGGGCGTATAAACGTCACTTTCCCTACAAAACAGGTTAGAACATAGGAATTCGCCTAGAAGACGATATTAGCTCATAAAATGGCTTAACAAAGCACAAATGACATACAAAACCGAGCTAAATTGGGGGTTTAAATCATACAAATATTCATTTATCACTAAAAAATTAGAGTGGGTGGTGAGTAAAACATGGGCTAAGATGAGTGAGTGGAAGGTAGAAAAGGCCCAATATCCAATACAAGGCCTAGCTCACATGAAATTCCGAGTAGAATCCAAATATGGGCTCAGATTCGATAGATTAGACACGGAATTTACCCGACTAACTAAATTCTAAGCTAAAGCCAAAATTAGACTAACTAATGATAATATAATATTATTAAATTATAACTATTAAAATCGTGGGTGTTATAACTCTTTTGTTGAAGAAAGCATTGGTATATCATTCCCAATGAGAAGTATGTCATCCACATACAAAATAAGGAAAGTAAGTTTCCTCCCACTAAATTTCATGTATAAACATGGCTCCTCGACACTTCGAGTGAACCGTTTTGTTTAATAACATGATCATAGCGGTGATTCGAACTCCTCGATGCTTGCTTAAGACCATAAATGGATCTCTTAAGTTTTCACACCTTCTTAGGGTTGGATTTATCCATAAAACCTTCAGCTTGTGTCATGTACACTTCCTCTTCTAGAATCCCGTTCAAGAAGGCGGTTTTGACGTCCATTTGCCAAATTTCATAGTTAAGAAACGCGGCAACCACTAAGAGAATCCTAATGGATCGAAGCATAGTGACTGGGGCGAATGTTTCGTCATGATGTAAACCATGAACTTGAGTAAAGCCTTTCGCCACTAATCTAGCTTTGTACACATCATTATGTCCATCTATGCCCTTTTTGATCTTGTAGATCCACTTGCACTGAAGAGGTCGTACCTTCTCAGGTAAGTCTACGAAGTCCCATACTTGATTTTCTCACATAGAATCCATTTCGGATCGCATGGCCTCTAGCCAATGCGTGGAGTCAGGACTAGAAACAACCGACTTGCAGGTGGTGGGTTTATCACTTTCAAAAAGTAACAAATCACCATCTTTCTCGATGCATCCAGGTGACGGTCAGGTTGATGACTAATTCTACTTGAACTTTTAGGGACAACAACCATTTCAGACGAGGAGGGAACGTTTTCCTCCACTTTGTTTTAAGTTTGTGGCTCTTGAAGTCCATCAAGTTCAAATTTTCTCCCACTCTGCCTTTTAGAAACGAAATCGTTTTCTAGAAAAACAGCATCACGAGCCACAAACACTTTGTCTTCGTGATAGTTGTAGAAGTAATAACCATGTTTTTCCTTAGGACACCCTATAAAAAGACACTTGTTGGATCTGGGTGCGAGTTTGTCGTTAGACTTGTCATCAATATACGCCTCGCAACCCCAAGTTCTCATAAACGACAAATAAGGAGGCTTTCCTTTCCATATCTCATATGGAGTCTAATCTGCCGCTTTAGACGGGCTACGATTTAGTGAAAATATTGCGGTTAAGATAGCAAATCCCCAAAACGAATCAGGAAGCTCTGTGAGACTCATCATTGATCGATCCATATCTAATAAAGTTCGGTTTCTCCTTTCGGACACACCATTTAGTTGAGGTGTGCTAGGAGGAGTCCATTGTGATACTATACGACAATCTTTTAGGCGTGAATCAAATTCATTATTTAGGTATTCACCACCCCGATCGGATCGTAGGGTTTTAATCTTCTTATTCAATTAGTTTTCTACTTTGTGTTGAAACTCTTTGAAGTTTTCAAAGGCCTCACTCTTATGCCTCATTAAGTAGACATATCCATATCTACTCAAGTCGTTGGTAAAGATAATGAAGTAATTATAACCACCTCTAGATTGGAGCCACACACATCTGTATGTAAAAGGCCTAATACTTCACTTGCTCGTGTCCCTTTTCCCGTAAAAGGAGCACGAGTCATCTCGCCCAAAAGGCAAGATTCCCATACACCATAAGACTCATAATCAAATGGTTTGAGGAGTTTTGTTGAAACAAGTTTCTTTATGCGTCGTTTGTTTATATGCCCCAAACGACAATGCCAAAAGTATGATTGATTAGGTTCACCTAATTTGAGCTTCTTGCTCTCTACATGATAAACTTCATTAAAATTATCTAGAACATAAATACTTCCAATAGAGACGGCTTTACCATAAAACACATCATTAAATGAAAATGAAGAACTATTTTTCTTGATTACAAAAGAAAAACCCTCTGCGTCAAGCACGGAAATGGACATAATGTTCTTCGTCAAGGAGGGTACAAAATAAAAATCATTTAAATAAAATTCAAGACCACTCGCAAAGGTGAGTACATAATTTCCTACGGAGACGGCGGCTACCCTTGCTAGTGCTCACACGTCCTTCAGCCCCTGCAAATGATTACAAAGGTGAGAACCACATCCAGTATCAAATACCCAAGGAGAAGTGAAAGCATAGTTAATAACTATAATATAGAGAGAAGAGAGGATTATACCTGACGGTGTCACACATCCGTCCCTCTTTTCCTTCAAATACTTGCGACAGTTGCGATTCAAATGTCCCTTGCTGTTACAATAAAAGCATTCAGCATCAACATGCTTCTTGCCCTTAGCCTTAGCATTGCTATACACAATAGCTTTGCCCTTTCCTTTCCCATGCTTCTTAAATTGGTGTTTAGCTTTGCCCTTTCCCTTTTGAACCCCAAGATTTAAGTTCTTCAACTACATTGAAACAACATCCTTTTTCTCACTCCCACTAGCCTCCAAATCCCTTTCAACTTGGGTAAGGAGGGCATGGAGCTCAAGAAAGCTCTTATCCATCCCATGCATGTTATAGTTCGCCCTAGTTTGGCCGAACTTGGGAGGAAGTGAGTGAAGGATGTGGCCAACCGCTAGCTTCTTTGGAATCTTAACCCCTAAACGATCAAGGGTGTACACGTGCTCAACCATCTTTAGCACATGTGGGCCAACCTTTTGGCCCTCCTCTGGCTTGGCTTCAAAAAGCCGCGTCATAGAATCATATTGGCGTATGTCGGGTGATTGCGAAAACGCCAAGGTCACCCTTGAGAATATCTCATATGCTCCTCGGGTGATATATTGTTGCTTAAGACTTGAGGACATTAACCATATCAAGACCATCTTGACGTCATTTGCTACTTTCAAGTACTCCTCATAGGCGGCCTTGGCCGCATTAGTAGCCCTTGGGCCGGGATACTTAAAGGGGGCTCGGTCAAGTAGCGCAAGACGTTATCCGATAACGCCGCACCCTTAATCGTTTGCTCCCACTCGACCAAATTATATCCATCGTCTTTTAAGACGCATTTGTCAATTACGGACCGCACCCTTAAAGGTTGTTGTTATTGTTTGCCATTGCGAATTGAATTACTACAAAAATTAGGAAATATTAACATTCATTGCTTTAATAGATTTTTACTTGTAAAAATAATTTACACAAGTCACTCATATAATGACCCCTCAGAAAATTATATAAGTGATTCTGAGACCCGCATTTTAGATAAAAATGAACATGTTATGCCACCTTTATGTAATAAACGGTAAGTCAACAATTTGACTACTTGTACTCCTAGAACTCTCAGTCGACAGATTTCACCTAAACCCGTCTCCTAGTCCCGAGATAACGCTTATCTCGTTGAGTCCAACCCAATTTAGGCATGTGATCGCATCATTCTACTTACCCGAGGTAAAAAGGTCCACGTTGTGGTTGTCCTAATGAACACGGGATACATAGGTGCTTTAATTGGTAAGGCTAAATCTCAATTTATTTTAAGTTGTGTGAGAGGTCTTGCCAATTTAGTTATTAAATCCCTATAAGTGAAATAAGTCTGCGAATTCTGAATAACCTTGAATTGACAATCAAAAAATAAAAAGGCGTGTTGGCGATTTTGGCAGGAGCAGAAAACATAAGCAAGCAACTCACAAATAATAAATCCTAGTATGGCCACCTATCTAATCTTACTAACTTGAATATTACAAAATCGGAAACCAACCCTTGGCCCATTGCCTCTTCATGGAATACGCTCCATAATGGCACCGTCTTTTGGAACACCGACTTTCGGAATCTCTGTCCTCAAAATAAATAATTAAAAATATACAAATGAATAACACTCCTATTATACATTTGATCTATAAAAAGAAACTATTAATTATTACAAATCGGCGATACGAGATAGCAATAAATTACAACCGAATCGGTATTTCCTTAAATTACGGGTAATATCGATTAAAAGAATGTAGGCCATACTAGCTTAAATTTGCATTAAAATACATAAATGATATTCATTCATTCAAAATCAATAACATAAATAAAATGTTGTAAAAATTATGTCAAAATCGTCCTTAACACTTGTCATGCTCATTCTAACTCGTTTTTTATGGATTTTATCGATTTTTAACTATTAATAATCAATAATGAATACTTAAATCGTATTTAAACTCAAAATAATTATCTAAACTGATTTAGAACTCTAAATTAGTCCCTAATAATTTTTTTTGTATTTAATTAGTTTGATTTGATCGTATTTGCTAAATATAATGGTTTAATCAGAACATTCATGAAATAAGCCCAAAATAAAATTTAAACATCATAAAAATTTGAAACCAAAAAATTTGTACATTCTGGAACATGTCCAATAACTCCAAAAACAAAAAACATTTGCCCAAAAATTTTGAATTAATTTAGGAACAAATAACTTTGTATTTATCAGTTTTATCAAATAAAAACCAATAAATATAGTATAATAGTGAAACAAATTACCAAATTTCTCCAAGATAATATAAATAAGACTTTAAATGTAACAAAAAATTTCATGACCATTAAAAGAAGTTTCAATTTTATGAACTTTATAATCTCATATTATCGACTTTTATCCCATAAAAAAAATTAATAAACATGCAATACTTAATTAAACGTTACAAAATTTTACATACAGTGTTTAAAACACGCATATGAGATCCTATTAAAATTTCATTTCCAGAATCAACATGGAACTATTTTTAGGTAACTTTTAACATAAAAATGCATGTTAGCTGGGTTTAAAAAGCATAAAACATAATAAATAGCAAATTAATCCGTAAAATCACCAAATTGGACCACAAATATTTTGAAGTCAGTAGGTATGCATGCATCAAAAACGTCCATCCAAATCAAATTTAAACTTTAATTTTTGATTTTATTGGTCATCTTATAACTTAATTAAAAAGCCCAAAATAAACATGCATGCTACAAGCTAGCTCTGATACCACAAGAATGTCCATAGACCCTATATAGACTCCTCAAATTTGATTTACAAATTAAAAATTAATTTGATTTTACTTTCATATATGTAACACGTGATGCTTGTATTTTATATAGACTTTTTAGTCCATTTATGCACGCATTTCTATGTCATTTAAGTGATATTACGTCACTATATGCCCATATTTGGCTACTTTGTACTTTCATTACCATTTTGTATGTACGAGCTGCGTAGTAGGGGAAACCGAGCCAAAACAGTCCACTTTGCATGCATTTAGGAGAATGGAAGGAACGGGAGAGAAGCTCTTGCATGGGAAAGCATGAAACCGCTCACAGTCAAGTCCAAAGCCATGACTAAAGTTACATGACAAGCCAGAAGACCTCGATCGACTATGCCTTTGGTCGATCGAGGAGAGTTGAAGTAAGGAAGACCTCGATCGAGCTGTAACTTTGCTCGATCGAGCTGTAACTTTGCTCGATCGAGTGGTAGATATTGACAAGTTGGTCGATCGAGTGGAAGAAGTACTCGATCGACTGATACTCTCAAATCAAGACCTCGATCGAAAGGTATTTTCCCGCGATCGAGTGGAATCTATTATGGGCCTTAAGTCCGTAGACTAATTACGGGTTAGAGTCGTGTTATGCATTATATAAGACTCTTATTTACGTCATTATGGAGGATTCATTCTATTCTATCAACGATTACTATCATTTACTTAGCATAAAACATTAGTTTCTTAACTTTTATCTTGAAGGTTACATTCGGGTTTATTATCGACGTAGAATTGTTCTTTACGCCGGATTTGCTAAGATTGTAAACTTCTTTTCTCTCCTTTACTCTTAACCTTTGTTTTAGTTTTAATTACTGTCTACCTTTCTTAATAACTGCGTTATTATTGTTTATGCTTGCTAATTACGATTTTATCATGTCTAATATCATATGTTCAATCGTCTTTATTGTTAGCATCGTTAATAGTATGAGTAGCTAATTCCCTTGTATGTTAGGATGAGGAAAACTGTAGTAGAGGCTTGATAGGATAGTCTAATTTAGTTAGTCTTGAATGTGAGAATCAATCTAAGCAATTTAATTGAGGTTAGTCGAATGAGTGCACGCAGGAGACTAGCTAGGTAGTTAACTCCGACCTGGATCGAGAGATTGGAAGGGAAAGGCTTGCTTAGAATTGATAGGTGACTCCTAAGAGGACGAGAGTTAATTAGGAAAATCCCTAGGGTGGTTTGAGACCGAGAGGAGATAACCATTTCCCTTCTCATTGATAGATTGACTGACTTAGTTGACCCGTAGATGCCGATATTGCAGTTGACCGAATCCTAGCATATTTCTCTTTCATCTGATTTATTTCGTGTTAATCTCTACTTTTGTTTCTCTTCTTTTAAATCTCATTTAAATTAGTTTTAAAACCAATTCAAAACCCCTAGATTGTGACTGGCAGATTTAGATTACAGTTAGTTAGTTTCCTCCCTGTGGAGATCGACCCTACTTCCGCTATCTTCTTTAGTTAGTAGACTTAGGCTTTTATTTTTGGTGTATTATGACACGCATCAAATTTTGGCACCGTTGCCGGTGAGGCAATTTAATTTTCTGTCTATTTATTTATGTCTCGTCTTAAGGAATTTCTAATTCCTTAAGATTGTTCTTATCTTTCTCTCTATAGTATTGTATGCGCAGGTCCCAAAGGCTCGAGTTAGTGGAAGCTGATCCAGAGCCCGAAAAAACGTTCTTACGCGTAAAGAGAGGGTTAGATAAGACTGTTCAGGAGAAAGACTTGAGTACTCCTGACTCCGTCTTCGACAGTTGTATTTTCGAGGAAGATTCGACTATTGAGACTACCATACCAGCGAAGATGCCTCACATTGCGTTTCCGAGTGATTCGGAAGTTGAGCTAGACTCCAAGAAAGGATCGTATGTGAGGAAGAAGAAGTCGGAAATTACCGCAGCTGAGGGTACTTCCGCAAGTCAAAAGCTTGACGGTGGCCTTGTCCCAAAACTATGTGGTTATTAGCCGGTTTTGCAACCCCGTGCAACTTGTAAAAAACAATTTATTGCGTTCTCGTTAGACAATTAGACAATTAGACTTTTACGTTATAATCCGTAGTTTAGATAAACAATTTACTTTTCCTGTTAGACATTTTTTGGTATTTTTTTGGGTATCGTTTTGTATGGTTTTTGCAGGAAAAGAAGCGGAAACCAATTGCTAAAAGTCGAAGGACTTGGGGAATTCAAAACGATCGAATAAACTGAGGATCATCAAAAGAAAACCACTCGATCGAGTACACTAGAACTACTCGATCGAGCGGTCCTGCCTGACAAAAGTCCTCGATCGAGTAGAATTTCTACTCGATCGAGCAAACTAACCTACCTATATAAGAGAAGTCTTCGATCCCCTTTCAATTTACTTGATCCCAATTCCCCTTTGTTCTTCATCTTTCGATTTTTCTGTATAATTTTACCTGCAATTCATGTTAGTATCCAAATTAATTGTGGACGGAGGCAACTGCTGGGAGGAGGTGATGTTAGCCCCCCAGTTTGATGCTGGTTTGGGGAAGCTGTTGTTTTGTAAGTTTTTCCGTTGTTTTTTCATTCTTTTTATATATTTCATCCCTTAGGAACATGAATTAGGTTGTGTTTTCCTTTCCCTTATATGCTGTTGTGCCGTAGCCAATGAGGACATTGTCTGTTTTGGTTAGGGAAGGTGTTTTGCATCCTTTTGCGTCTGCATTTGCATTTGTATTGCATTCACGTTTACAACTCATGTTAATTAGAAAAATTAAGAAAAAATCAAAAATATCACGTTTATTTTTGCATATAGTCGAGTCGGATTAGAGTCTTGTTCGTGATGAAATTGCACTACAAGTCTATTTTATGCTATTCCTTGCACCATTCTTGACTTACTTAGTACAATCGAAGTAGTGAACTATTGAATTTTGTCTTGGAATTTAAATTTGATCATTAGACTTGACTCAACATTTTGGCAAACTACTTTTATATTCTGAGTTTTAGAGCCTATAACTAGTGACATCCATGACCAGTTCATCTAGGAATGAGAGTAGTTACTCCCCACATCTTGTAACACCCGGAAATGTACCCTATTTTTCTAGTGAAAATATTTTACGGATACTTTTCAGCAACTTTAAGTTTTAATTTTGAATTTTATGCTCCGAGTCGAATTTAGAATTTCCGAGTTCGTATTTGGAATTTCCGCGAGATTCCATGAGAATCCCGTCTTAAGGCGAGTTTGACTTTTATTGACTTTTTCCTTATCATACTCCCTTATCCTATTTCGTATTCACACAAACACATTTCACATTACTTCTTCCTTAAGCAAACCAAAACCCTTGCCTCCCTCTTTGTTTCAATCTTAGAATTCTCATAGCTCATTCGTTCTTTGCTAGATTTCGCGTAAGTTCGTCTCATTCTTCTCCTCTTACCTTCCTCTATCCGTATTCATATTAAAAGTATCGTCTTCCTCGCTTTTCAAACTTTCCGTCTTTCTCAAGATGAATTTTATTCATCTTTTATGATCTATTTGTAGGTGGTGACCTCCAAGATCCCGACAAAGACTATTACCTTATTGAAGAGGAGCTTGACGAGTAGTGAAGACGCTTAAAGGTAACGGTGAAGGGTTACTCGATATCATTTACGTAATATATGTGGTTTCTAGGATAGAAACCGTGTTTAGATTATGGTTAGTAAACTTATGACTTGTATTATTGTTGATGGATGTTGTTTATTGAGTATTCACATGAGAATTGATGAATTAGAATGATAGTCGATAATTATCAAAAGTCGATCCTTGGTGAAACAAGGCATTTTCGTGTACTAGGGACCTCAGCCGGTCGACCGGCAGCCGCTCAGACCACCGGCTGGGGCACCTGCTGTATATTTTGGCATTTTTACGTGATTTTGGAAAATGAAGTTGGGCTCAGCCGGTCGACCGGCAGCCGGTCAGACCACCGGCTGAGACACCCCTTTTCTTCCTTTGTTTTTCAAGTGACCCTTTGGTCCCAGCCGGTCGACCGGTAGCCGGTCGACCTGGCAGGCTGGGGCACACTGACAATTCAAGTTGATTTTCGTATGAGACATTGGCCTGAGCCGGTGGACCGGCAGCCGGTCAGCCTGACCGGCTGGCACCTGCTGAATGTTGTTTGTATATTTTGGTTACGGTTTTCATTTATAATATTTCCGATGGTTCATTTAACGTATAATTTTACGTAGTGTCTTATAATATTGATATTTTGGAAATATGATATTTTTATTCGCTTGTATCACATGTTTTGTTTGACGTTTTTGCTATGTGTCCCACTTTGAAGTCGGTTTTTACAAATGATACGGTTGGAGAAACATATTTTCGTCTTTGCCTTGTATTCCTCATTCCCTTGATACCTTCCCCGGGGCGTAAGGTTGGGAAAGTCGGGAACGGGAGAGAAGAGGATCCTATGCCTTAATGCTTAAATGCATGTGGGAGGGGGGAATGAAAAACGAAAGGGGGGGGGAGGGGAAAGGCGTATGTTGGTGGAGGGATGCGACATGGGCCGGTAAAATGTGGTTGTACCTTGAGAGGGTTGTGTTATTTCATGTAGCGTTTACGCTTGTTATTGAGCTTGAGCTCTTTCAGCCTCTGTTCGTGAATTGATCTAACCGAATTGGGGGGCGGGGGGGGCTGGTGGGGGTACTCAGCGTTTTCTTTTTGTAACACCGACTGTTGGATGCGAAACGCTTTATAGCATGGTCGAATCGGAAAATGTGATCCGAGATCATGGCCAGGTGTTTAGATTAAGAGCCGTTTTAATATCGTTCTACCAGGAGGAAATTTGGTCTACATAATACGAAATGGATTTGAATCGTGTATGGTTTAGGGAAGGCTTTTCTCCCGTGGATGCCCATTAATCATACTTGCCATGTACACGGTGCTAGTGCGTTTCATTTACCGTGAGAGATGTCGTCTTGTGTCGTCGTTCTTGAATGCGTGATTTCATGATCTTATTCATGGTCATTGCATGATTGGGCACCGTCTATGTATTGGGTTATTTGAATGGATGATAACATGATGGATTTATTCATGGTAATCGCATGACTTGGCATGGTTTGTTTGTCGAGTCTCAATCTTATCAAACTTATACCGCTAACGGTGAGATGCAAGCCCTAGTGAGCGTATTCAGTTGCCTAAGAGCGTCTTTCCCGAGTCTTTGAATAAAATGATGGTTTCGGATTTTATATACACATGATCTTATCATTATATATTGGATTGCCTATCTAATCTTATTGTAACTCACATGTATATCTATATATGCATGATTTTACTTTTGTATTTCCTTATATGTACGTTTAAAGTGATATGGCCGGGAGAACCCGGAGTTACTCCCCACTGATTGTGGCGTTCATGTTTTTCATTGATGAACAGGTTGCTTGCGTGGATGGCTTTTTGCTTTTGACTATTTTGGGTTCGGGTGTGAGCTAGCGGGCGTTGTCCCTGGAAGTTTCACCTCTAGTTGATTTTAGCTAGTTTTGCTAAACACTTGTTCTTTTCTAACATTTTAAGAGACCCCGTCTCTTTATTGTATTTCCGCATTTAGTTTGTAATATTTTGACACTCCTCGTTTTATTTAACTTGCATGTATAAAATTTTTTAAAACTACCTACTTCCGCTATATAATTCACATGCTTGTATGTTTTATATTTCCGCATTCGCGAGGGTTGTCACAGTTGGTATCAGAGCTTTTTATCGCTCCCGACGCACACACGTGAACACTAACTTAAACTACTTGACCTTGAAATAATAAATGAGAGATGGGTAGAAGTTAAGGACTTTATTTGGTAGTCTATTTGTTTATGCTAATTGATAGGAGTAACTTAATTTGTTTTTGTTTCTTATGAAGATGGTTGAACCTCGAGTAGAAGAGAACGTTATTCTCGGGGCTCTTACTCAATTTCTGAGAAATCATCAAGATGCGGCTAATGTTAGTGCCAACCAAGTCCCTCCTCATAGAGAAGACAATTGCCAAGGAGGCTATGCTTGGGTGGCTAGCAAAATTGCTAGGAGCAATATTACGCCTTATGGTGGTGAGCCGGACCCTACCGAGCTCTCGGAATGGTTTCGAGAGATGGAGAACCAATTTGACTATTACCAAGTCCTTGAAGAGGACAAGGTAAGGATTGCTTAGTTCTTCCTGGTAAGGGAGGCAGACTACTGGTGGTCTATTTCCAATCCCACCGCTATTCTTGAAATCAATTTCGAGTGGGAATGTTTCAAGTCTCTTGTTGAGGACCGATTTTATCCCATGAAGCTCAAGCAGCAAAGACTCAGAGATTTCATCGATTTCAAGCAAGGTGAATTGATGACCCAAGACTTCACCACCCAATTCAACAAGCTTGCTCGCTTTGCGCCAGGACTCATGAAGGATGAGGAAGATCGAGCTTTTTACTATCGCAATAAGCTTAGTGCTTTGCTCCAAAGCAAAGTAAGGAGGAGCTCTACATCTTTCGGAGAATTGTATGACGATGCCCTTCGGGCCGAGGACTCCATGAAAGCCTCTAGTGATGGGGCGAAGATGAAGAGTCCATCTCCTTTTTCCTCTTTCAATCCAAGGTCAAACTTCCATGACAAAAGACCTTTCACTCCCTCTTCTTCTAATGCCTATGCTAACCAGAGGCGTTCCAATGCTCCCCCTCAATCTCAAGCTCAAAGTAGATTTTGCGACGGTTGTAGGAAACCCTATCACCCGGGAGTAGGATGCTATGATAGGCCCCTCTTTTGCTTTTTCTGCAAGAAGCCTGGACACCTCATTCGTGAATGTCCCAATCGTCAGACTTCCGCACCCGGTGCCAAAGCTAAAGGATCCAGCTATGTACTCCGTCGAGCCGAAGTCGATGCCCCCCCCCGGAGATCGTGTCTGGTAGTTCACTTCCTTAAATCAACCTCGTTTTCCTTTTTCGCCTTCGTCTTTTAATTCCATCTTATCGTAGTCTTTTGTTGTTGCCTCCTAATGTTCCTTGTATCATGTTCTTTTATCCCTACTCTCTTGAGAGGTAGTTTTCTTATTAGCTAACGTAAGGATTAGTAGGTGTGTTTTGAAGAAGTTTCCAATATGGTACCTACCGTCCTTTTAAGCAAGTTCCATGTTTAGATGATTATACGGAATTGAGGATAAGCTTAGGATGAAACTCTCCTAGTGGTTTAGACTATGAAAACTTGAAGTTGCAATATCATTTTTGAGGATCGAAATAAGCATAATGATAGTCGGTAGCTGTGGTTAAGAATTTTAGTGGTTCTTTAAATGTTACTTGGGAAATTGTGGTCTTTAAATGTTGGACCCTAACGGGAATAATTACCTTGTGGAATTTGGATTGGATGACCAAACTTGAGGAATATTGTCATAAGCGAAAACCGATGTATGGAGAGTTTGAAAGAGCTAAATAAATTGATTTACGGTCGCATTGCCCTATGATTGGCAAAAGTTAAGTGAGATGAGATTTTGTGACTAATCTCTTTTGAGGTTTGTGATTTAACTTTTGAAGATGAGAAAGTTCATTGTTAATAATTTAGGATAATGAGTTTTGGAATAAAATGGATCGAAGGATTTCATGGTAAGTCTCTTTTACCTTGTGGTTGTTAGCGGTCTTGTTTCCATAAATATAAAAATTTTGATGGTGGTTTCCAATAAGAGTTTTGATGGAGCTAAGAAGATTAGAGTACGTAATGAAATTTTTATGTGGGTTGTTAGTTGTGGAGTCTACCGTGCCAATGGACCTTAGAAGATTCTAATTGAATTTGAATAATTGGGAGTTGTTACTCGAAGTGTCATGATTATGAAATATTTTGGTAGGAATCTGATGATTGAAAATGTTGAGGATATAATGCACTCTCTTGAGGACTAGTTTACTCGTGGAGTTAGTGATGTCGAGTTGCGATCGACATTTGAATTGTCATTAATGGAGCATAGTATTGTGGTTCATTCCTCTCTTTTCCCTCAAATTGATCCTTACTCAATCCGCTACTCTTCAATCCTTCCCCTTTTTGGTCCTTTTTGCTCGTTGGACGTACCTCTTGGCATCGCGAATTGTGATGTCGATGTTCGAGTTCGCTCTAAGTTCGTGTAATGTCTTCTTATTTTGATTTTCCTTTGAGAAAACCTTCAAATCTCCGTATCGTAATTCTAAATTTTAACTTTTCAAGATAGTCTAGAGAAGGACTTTGTATCCTCTTTTAGGAGAAAATAGATTTCTTTCCCTTTTATATTTGGATTTTGTGTTTGGTTGGATGTTTGGACTTGTTATTGGAGACGTCTGGTGACTAGTCCTGCACTACTAACACTTGTTTGAATTTCGATTTCACTATTTCGACATTGCTTTGATTTGGATAATTAGAGTTCTCGTTCGCGACGAGCATTCTTGAGATCCGTAAGTAAAGTTTCACACTTATGAAAATTCTTCTTTAAAACGTTTTCTAGATGAACCTCGTTTCATAAATATTTTTCCCTTATAAAAGTTTTCGTATTAATTTTGAAAACCGATTCTTATCCTTGATACTTTAGTTTTCTATTCACAAGTTTCGAGGACGAAACTTTTTAAAAGGAGGGTTGATTGTAACACCCGGAAATGTACCCTATTTTTCTAGTGAAAATATTTTACGGATACTTTTCAGCAAATTTAAGTTTTAATTTAGAATTTTATGCTCCGAGTCGAATTTAGAATTTCCGAGTTCGTATTTGGAATTTCCGCGAGATTCCATGAGAATCCCGTCTTAAGGCGAGTTTGACTTTTATTGACTTTTTCCTCATACATACTCATACTCCCTTAACCTATTTCTCATTCACACAAACACAATTCAACCTTACTTCTTCCTTAAGCAAAACCAAACCCTTGCCTCCATAATCTTTCCGATCTTAAAATCATCGTAGCTCATTCGTTCTTTGCTTAAATTCACGTAAGTTCGTCTCATTCTTCCCCTCTTACCTTCCTCTATCCGTATTGATATTAAAATCATCGTCTTTCTCGCTTTTCAAAATTTCCGTCTTTCTCAAGATGAATTTTATTCATCTTTTATGATCTATTTGTAGGTGGTGACCTCCAAGATCCCGACAAAGACTATTACCTTATTGAAGAGGAGCTTGACGAGTAGTGAAGACGCTTTAAGGTAACGGTGAAGGGTTACTCGATATCATTTACGTGTTTTATGTGATTTCTAGGATAGAAACCGTGTTTAGATTATGGTTAGTAAACTTATGACTTGTATTATTGTTGATGGATGTTGTTTATTGAGTATTCACATGAGGATTGATGAATTAGAATGATAGTCGATAATTATCAAAAGTCGATTCTTGGTGAAACAAGGCATTTTCGTGCACTAGGGACCTCAGCCGGTCGACCGGCAGCCGGTCAGACCACCGACTGGGGCACCTGCTGTATATTTTGGCATTTTTACGTGATTTTGAAATGTGAAGTTGGGCTCAGCCGGTCGACTGGCAGCCGGTCGACTGGCAGCCGGTCAGACCACCGGCTGAGACACCCCCTTTCTTCCTTTGTTTTTCAAATGACCCTTTGGTCCCAGTCGGTTGACCGGCAGCCGGTCAGCCTGACCGGCTGGGACACACTGACAATTCAAGTTGATTTTCTTATGAGACATTGGCCTGAGCCGGTGGACCGTCAGCCTGACCGGCTGGCACCTGCTGAATGTTGTTTGTATATTTTGTTTACGGTTTTCATTTATAATATTTCCGATGGTTCATTTAACGTATAATTTTACGTAGTGTCTTATAATATTCATGTTTTGGATATATGATATTTCATTCGCTTGTATCACATGTTTTGTGACGGTTTTTGCTATGTCCCACTTTGAGTCGGTTTTACAAATGATACGGTTTGAGCACGATTTTGTCTTGTGCTTTGTACTCTCATTCCCTTGGCTACCTTCCCGTTCGTAAGGCTGGAATGTCGGAACGGAGAGGTATCCTACTGCTTAATTGCATGTGTAGTGGGCATACGACGACGTTGTTGGGAGGTGAACGCTATGCGTTGATCGACCCGGCCGTCAAATGTTGTGTACTTGCGAGGTGGTGTTATTTGCATGTAGCGTACCGCTTGTTATGAGGCTTGAGCTCTTTTCAGCCTCTTTCGTGAATTGATCTACCGAATTTGGGGTACTCGGCGTTTTCTTTGTAAGACCGAGTCTTGGATGCGAAACGCTTTATCGCATATCGAATCGGAAAATGTGATTTCGAGAATCTGGCCAGGTTTAGATTAGGAGCCTTATCGTTCCTACCAGGAGGAAATTAGTCTACATAGGCGAAATGTAAGCATCGCGTATGAGTTCAGGGAAATGTGATCCCGTGGATGCCTTTAATCATACTTGCCATGTACACGATGCTAGTGCGTTTCATTTTACCGTGAGAGTTGTCGTCTTGTGTCGTCGTTATTTGAATGCCGTTGTTATT
>JAIUZE010009512.1:0-34466 GCA_022085475.1 Heliosperma pusillum | reverse complement strand
TAATAATTCACATGTTAGAAGTTTTATTAAAACATGTAATGAATATGTTGAATTTATGTCTATGTGATAAAGACTCTGTTTCTAGCCGGTTTGATCCAACGGGTTTGGTCAAACTAAGATCTAGTCAGCCCCGATTTGACTGATGACCCGTCGCGGGACGCGGGTCGGGGATTTGTCTTCAAGTAAGGTTTTATTTAATTATTGAATTAGCCTTAGTAGATATGAGGCGATATGTTATTTGTTTATTACTTATATGCAATTAGTCACATGATAGGATGTTTTCCTGTGACTGTTTTATTATATGGTTGGTGTCGTGTTGACTAAGTACCCATAGAGAAGTATGAGTATATGGCGTCTTGACCATACTAATTCTAAATGAGTAGCTTGGACCATGACATTGATAGGCCCGTACTATCGTTAACGAGCATATGGAGTTCACAGCTTGATAGCTTTTGTGTCACGGCCTGGGGGGCTTATCTCCAAGTCGGGGCATGGCATCCTAAGAGTTCCGCTTTGGGAAGGGAGCCAGCTTAAGCACTAGCCATCTCTGCTTAGGGGGTCGCCTAGTAGAGTTTCTCATAGACGGTTATGTCATGGGACGGGGAACGGAATAGCTGTTGTCGCTAGGTCTGATCAGTCTACGACTAGGATGTTTTCCTACCTTGTGGTATAGCCTCGAGTTACAGAAGTCGACTATCGGCCGTGCTAAGAACTTATGCCTGTTTCTAGAAGTATCAAGTCTTTCATGTTTGTATGATTCTATGAGTTTTAGAAGGTGAGATGCAAGCCGGCTAAGATTGATAGAGTTTGGATTACCGATTGTTAACTTATTCACATGATTACGTGTTGATTAGGGTTTGCGTGTATCATGGCCATGTTACATGGTAACCTCTGAGCTAGCATACCAGATTCCCTACTCTTGTTTAGTTTATTATAGGCTTCCCATGATAGCTTTCATAGATAGGTATAGTTAGTTAATTGTTTCATAACATGAAAAAGCATATCATATATGTTTAAGTTTTGTATTTTCCATATACATTGCTTTTATGTTATTCATGTTTCATTAAACTCGACATTTCGTGGCTGGGAGAACTCGGAGTTACTCCCCACTGACTGTGGCTTCCGTGTTTATATTTAATGCGGTCGAACAGGTGGTGATGCATATTTGGGGTACATGGACGAGCTAGCGAGCGAAGTATTTACCTTGGACCTATATTCGGTTCATAGTTTGTATATTATTATACACTCTTTTATTTCCGTATTTATACGGGAGATATGTCTCCCGTCTTGTATATTTCTTTTGTATAATATTATTTCGTTTTGTAATGACCTTTTTATTTCGGACACCTTCAGTATGTATTTAAATTATTTTTTTTCTTTCCGCAAATTTGAGGGTGTCACATTATTAGTGTAATTAATATGACTTAAATCACTTAAATTCGACTTGTAGAGGATCATTAATAAACCGTAAATCACCAACAAATACTAACTGTTTGCGATTCTAGCTTCACAGACAGAACCCAACTCAGGAACAGATGCACGAACCCCTGCGCCTCTTCCAGAGGACTCAGTGTCTCCTGCGCCTGTTCCGGGCTGGTTTCCGTCTCTGATCTTCCTGGTTCGCTTGGACGTAGTTTAAGTATTTAATTAATCGACTATTATTCGTATTATCGTTGTTAATCTGATTCGTTTAGTTTTATTAATTCTTTTCCTTTTCTTCAAATCTTTCAAACATATTTCCGACATAGATCACGAAATCCATTGTAATATTAGTTCTTTTGTAATTTATCTTTTGTAATCACTGTATGACTTAATTACCTTTCATACGCAATTCAATCTAAATCCTACTTCGACATAATTAATTGCTAAAATACATGTCAACCGACATAGTTTAATTCAAATGCTAGGATTAAATTGTGGATGTTGCATTGCATGCATACAACCGACAACACATCGATACCAGAAGAGTTTCCCTAATCATTAGTAGAGGCCACTATCGAGGCGGGCGGTGTGACAACCCTCGCGAATGCGGAAATAAAACATACAAGCATGTGATTTAATTAGCGGAAATACGGTGTTTTTAAAACTTTTTACATGCAAATAGAAAATACGAAGAATGTCAAATAATTACAAACTAAAATAGAATATACTACACGGAGACATAGTCTCTCAAAATGTTATCAATGTCAAAGTGATTAGCAAACTAGCTAAATAACGTCTAGAGGTGTTTCATGCAGGGACAACGCCCGCTAGCTCACACCCGAACCCAAAATACCACAAGCAAAAAGCCATCCAATCAAGCAACCTGTTCATCCATGAAAAACATGAACGCCACAGTCAATGGGAAGTAACTCCGGGTTCTCCCAGCCATATCACATTAAACGTACATAAAAGGAAACACAAAAGTAGAAGCATGCATATATAGATATACATGTGAAATACGATAAGGATAGATAGGCAATTCAATATATAATGATAAGAGCATATGGAATACAAATCCGAATCCATCATGTTATACAAAGACTCGGGGAAGACACTCTTAGGCAACCGAATACACTCACTAGGGCTTACATCTCACCGTTAGCGGTATAAGTTTGATAAGATTGAGACTCGACAAACAAACCATGCCAAGTCATTCAATGATCAATCATATAATCATTCATGTAATCATCCATCCAAACACACCGACACAATGACGACATCTCTCACGGTAAATGAAACGCACTAGCACCGTGTACATGACAAGTATGATTAAAAGACATCCACGGGATACATCATTTCCCTGAACGCATACACGATGCTACATTTCGTATATGTAGACTAATTTCCTCATGGTAGCACGACGATATAAATATCCGGTCCTAGTCTAAACCTGGTCAGACTCTCGGAATAAACGTTTTCCGATTCGACATGCGATGACATTTCGCATCCAAGACTCGGTCAATCATAGACGCCGAGTATCCCAAATTCGGTCGATAATTCACGAAAGAGGCGGAAAAGAGCACAAGCCTCATAACAAGCGGTACGCTACATGCAAATAACACCACCTCGCAAGTACACAACATTTGACGGCCGGGTCGATCAACGCAAAGCGTTCGCCTCCCAACAACGTCGTCGTATGCCCACTAACACATGCAATTAAGCATTAGGATACCTCCTCGTTCCGACATTCCAACCTTACGAACGTGGAGGTAGCCAAGGGATTGAGAGTACAAAGCACATAACAAAATAGTGCTCAAACCGTAACATTTGTAAAAACCGACACAAAGTGGGACATAGCAAAAACCGTCACAAAACATGTGATACAAGCGAATGTAATATCATATATTCGAAACATTAATATTATAAGTCATTACGTAAATTTATACGATAAATGAACGATCGGAAATATTATAAATGAAATCGTAAACAAGAAATACAAGGACCTTCCAGCAGGTGCCAGCCGGTCAGGTGGACCGGCTGCCGGCCACCTCGCTGACGCCAATCACCATATGAAAACCAACATGAAAATACAGAGTGTCCCAGCCGGTCAAGGGGACCGGCTGCCGGCTACCCGGCTGGGACCAAAGGCACATGAGAAAAACCAAGGCAAAGTGAGGTGTGTCTCAGCCGGTCGGCTGACCGGCTGCCGGTCGGCCGGATGAGATCAACTTCATGCATCAAATATCACGTAACACACAAAATATACAACCACTGCCCCATCCGGTAGGCTGACCGGCTGCCGGTCGGCCAGCCGGTCCGCCGGCTGGGGTCAACTTCACACGAAAATTTCCATTTTCACTAAGGATCAACATTTAACAATTATCGACTATCATCATAAATCATCAATTCTCATATCGATTCTCAACAAACAACAAGTATCATCATCAACACAATTACTAAGCTTACTAATCATATTCTAAATACGATTCCTAGCATAGAAAACACGTAAAACACGTAAATGATATCGAGTAACCCTTCATCGTTACCTTTTCGCGTCTTTAAATCGGTTTCTAAGTCTACCTCCACTAGATAGTAATCTTTGTCGGGGTTTAGAAGGTCTCCACCTTAATAAAGACGACAAAAGATGAATATAATTCACCTTTGAGAAAGACGGATAAATTGAAAAGCGAGAAAGACGGTAATTTTATTACCAATACGGATAGAGGAAGATAAGAGGAGAAGAATAAGACGAACTTACGTGAATTTGAACGAGAAATGAAAGAGTTATGACGATTCTAAGACGGATCAAAATGGAAACTAAGCTTTTGGGGTTTTCTTAGTGAGGAAGAAGAAGTTGAGTTGTGAGGAAGAATTAGGGTTTATGAGAGAGTATAAGAAGAGTGAGTGGAAAAAGTCAAGGAAAGTCAAAGACGTCTTAAGACGTGATTCACTTGAATTCTCGCGAAAAATCCAAACACGAACTCGGAAATTCCAAATTAGACACGGGAAATTTAATTCTAAACAAAAACTAAATTTCGCTGAAAAGTATCCGTATAATATTTTTAAATTACAAATAGGGTACATTTGCAGGTGTTACAGGCGGGATTAGGTGTTCGATCAAAAGAACTTCCTTATACGTACCCTCACCCCTTAATTTAGATCTATGTGGACATCCGTGTTCATTGACATCCACGAGAGTCATTCTAGACATAGAATGCTAAGGGTAACGAGTTCTTTAGTGTTCATGTTATCACTTTGTGTCTTGACAAGACATAAAGTATTCAAACGGTTCCAACTTCCCACAAAAGTTAATGGCAACTCCACATACAAATGCGTGTTTTCACACTTGTCCCTCGTTTCTCCATTTATGGTTCCCTGTGTACCACAGTTTTGGAAAGGATCGCGAAGCCCGTGAATCACACCATGGAAAATGTTCAAACTTTTAGGTTTATTTCATATTTCATATCAATTTTTAATTAACAAATTAGTATCGGGTCATCAAAAGTTAACGTTCCGTTAACGGTCGTTACATTAAGGGTTACCGTGGGCACAAAAATGAAACCTCAAGGGTACCATAAGTAGATTCTTAAAAACACGGGAACCATATGAAATCTGACAAAATTAAGGGGTACCATGAGAAATTTCCGTAAAATCAATTAATAAAAAATTTATCCTTTTGAGTTTCATAAATTTTTACTCATTATTTAGATTTGTTCTTGTGAAATTCTACAAATGATCCCAAAACTTAGTACAAACCTGTAAACAGAGCAACTCTCTTTTTTTATTTATTTGAGAAAGCGAGCTTGCGTTATTGTAAGTCCTTTCTTCCCAATATATCCTAAAAAGTAGACGACAAGTTTTAAATCTTAATGCAGGCAGTTAACTGACTACGACCAAAGTCGTGGCTACTGATTTTTTTTCTCCAATTCATTGTTGTAAGAGGATTACAATTTGGAAAAAAAAATAACCGCTAACGTTTCAGACTCATGGTTAAGATTGTTTTTTTGTAAAAAATTTTAACCAATAAAATTTGATATGATTTACATAATAACTACATAATTTTTGTTAGGATATGTTATGTCTTTAAAGTAGAGATGATGAGACAAAACGTGATGCAAAAAAGGGACGCACTTACCAATCTTTATCATAAATTATATTTAAGTCAGAAACATCGTCTTAAACATTAAATGGGTCAGATAAATGATGAGAAACAAACATAATGTATATGAAATAGGGAATGACACATTTTTGTACCATCTATTTATATGTGTTAATATTTGTCTCGTTTTAAAGTTAAAACAGATATATAAACGTCGTAAGTGAGACCAACTCATTCTTGTATTTCTCGTATATTCTATATATTATACACTATATACACAAGTATGAACGAAAGCTTTGAGAGACTGGTAGGTAGTATTTTTTTTTGGCTTTATACAAAACTTAAAAATTGTGTAGCATGGTCGGCAGTCTCCTCAGGCGTAGGGTTGATCAAAAACCCTGATTATTCAAATCGACTTTATAACTGATCCGGTTATTTGGATATTTGATCCAAAATTTAAGTTTGGATCGGATATTGTGAAGAAACCCAATAATTTCACATGTGAGTGTAATCCCACATTGATAAAAGAGGGGAGAGTTTACCACTTTATAAGGTAAGGGGCTACTCCCTCTATTGCCTATTGGTTTTAGTGTGCAACCTCCTTGGTTTTATGAAGCGGACTTTCTCTTCTCAGTACGGGTACGGCCCGGGCCCGATAAAGAATTTAACATAGTATCAGCGCCTATGTTAAAAAGACCTGGTCATAAAAGAAAAAAGAAAAAATTGGGCCAAGAAATCGCAGTCGTTGAGGAAAAGAAACACGGTTTGTTTGATAGCTGGCAGAGAGGCCAGATTGCCCCTAATCTAATTAAAGTGGGCTCACATGTGAGGGGGAGTGTGAAGAAACCCAATAGTTACACAAGTGAGTGTAATCTCACATTCCCACATTGATAAAAGAGGGGCGAGTTTACCACTTTATAAGCCAAGGGGCTACTTCATCTATTGTCAATTGGTTTTAGAATGGAACCTCATTAGGTTTATGAAGCGAGCTCTCTCTTCTCAGTACGGGTACGACCCAGGCCCGATAAAGAATTTGACAAATATCTGATCCGAAATAAAACTTTTGTATATCTGATCCGATTCAAAACTATAGTTTCCAATTATAATTTCGAGAAAATATAATTTTATTTGATACACCTTAATTAAAGTTTAAAATATTAAAGAAATATGTAAGTCATACTTAAGTTTTATGACTAGAACATTACAATAAGAATACTAATGAAAATAATCATGCAAGACGATGAAAATTAATGTGATTCAAACTTAATATGAAACTAAATTCCTAATTATTGATATCTGATGGATATTTGCATACGACCCGATTATTTTGGATTTCCAAACATTGAATATCCGAAACATATCGTTTGGTAATGGATATCTATAGTCAAGAATTTCTCATATGAATATCCGATCTGAACTAATACTTTGGATTGGATACCCGATATGTGCTTTGCCTTACTCAGACGGGCTATTTTTATCTGAATCAATATTGGAAAATAAGTTACAATAAACTAGATAACAATAGCTAAAATACTGTAGTTAGGTTTGACCATAATATGATAACAAAACCTAGTCTAATTCTGCAACCAAAATTTGCCGTAACCCGGAGGATGATGATATTTAGGTTAATAATTGAAAAGCAGGACATTAACGTGACAATGGGGCCCAGTCACTGAAGCACAAGGTGACAGAGTCACACTGTCACAGGTATGGCGATCATACTGCAACCAAAGAAGGGGTGGCCTAATAAGTTCAACATAATACACAATTCTAATTATTAAATGTAATAAAATAATGATGAGTAGATAAGCCTAAGTAATATCAGTTGGCTTATCCCAGTGAATTATGTGTCCACCTGAAATTTTGAGAAGAGGAACCCACTTCTGTATATATCTGATTTATGTATATTTTCCGAAATTTGATATACTTGGGTTTTTGTTGCAAGTGCTGATTAGAGTATTTATGCCAATGGAATACTTTGCAGATGACTTGCGTACTGCTTAAATTACAGGACAATGCATTCTGGGTTACTACGAGTCTACGACTTTCCAAGTCTTACAGTTTACTGTACTAGCTGCCATTCGACTTGTACTTAGCACATAAATAGCGTCAACTTTTCTTGACGGGGTATATAATCGAGAAAATTTGGAAAATGTTCACTCTCTCTATTAAAATTAAAAAGTGCGGCCAACGAGCCGGGTTAGGGTTATGCTTACATACTTAGGATAAGGGACCTTGAACAAGCTCGTAGTGGAAGGCAGGTATGATAGGTCCGGCCCTTGGATCATGGCGAGTCAAGCTTGAAGATTAGAACCCTAAACAAACCTAAGAACACGAATGGACTAAGTCAGTTCTTTGGCGGGCTACCCGAGCCATGACATGAGTGGACCCAAGCGGTGGGCTAAGCTAACCTGTCGAGTGGAGATATCTAACATTAACATAATGAAGACCCCTACATACACAATATATGAAGTTACTATCAAGAGTATGAACTAAGAAACTGGACATAACAACCATCACTAGGCTAGCTAGTACATAAAAATAAGGGATTTTTTTGTTAGGAGTACCTAATATTTAGGGTCGTTTGCACCAAGGTACCAAACATTTTATTTTTTTGCTCAGGAGTACCTAGTTATTATGTTTTGGATGCTAACTAGTACCAAGTGACTTTTTCCGTCAAAAAAGGTCAATATTTCGTCTTGACTTGACGGAAAATCATGATGCAACCCTAATTATTCTAATTTACGTCTTTAATAACTTATTTCAAACTCAATAGTCATTAAACATAATCTCATTGTCACCACCTCTACTTCCAATCCAACATTCATATCTCCTCTTACCCAATATAACCCCTTTTTTCTTCACTTTCACCTCTAACAACCTCGTACTCTCTAAATCAACCCAAAATCCACTCTGCACAACCATATTACTACCCATTTAACACAAATCTTCCACAACCTCCAACTTCATCTTGACATCCATACTCAACTCATCATCTCCTAATTAACCTAAGTCGGGATAGATGGAGTGTGATCATAGGTGGTTGATGATGATTGATTGGTTTTGAGATAAGGGGGCTACTAATTGGATGTTAATTATATTGGCTAGGGATTATGGTGATAAGAATGAAAATATGTTGATAAGAAAAGTAACAATTACTTAAAAAGATCTGTTAATCAAGTGACGGAGTTTTAATTTTTTTGACGTCAAATTGTCTTTGGTACCATGCGACAACCAAAACATAAATATTAGGTACTTTTGGGCAAAAAAAAATGTTAGGTACCTTGGTGCAAACGATCCTAAATGTTAGGTACTCCCTGAAAAACAAATCCTAAAAATAAACTACCCGCTTAGTTATGATTGCTAAGTTTTCCATTTTTCTATGAAGCCAAAAACTTCATTACTCTCTAGTTTCAGATGATGATGGAATTAAACAAAATGACTCTCTAAATTGATTGCGCTTCTTTCTTTTGTCAAGTAGTTGTCGTGCAATGTAGTTTTCGACGCAATTTTCATCTTGGGTCATTCGAGAACAGACTTTTGTGTTGCCAACACAAGGGTAAGACTGCATAAATCCGATCCCCCTAATCCAGCAATTTGCAGGACCATTGAGGCGCTGAGGTAATGTTGTTATTGTTGTTAGTTAAACTGCTAACATTAATCAACTAATCTGGCCGAGACAAGCCCTAGACCCAATATTGAGTTTGATAACACTTAAACCCAAAGGAGAATCCAACTCAACGATTTTCATCGTCAAGATCAAATCTTTACAAGATAAATCTCTCATAGAGGATAAATATTTACAATACATTTTCATTAATTTTTCAAGACAAAGAAATGGAGAGAGAAAGAGAAAGAGAAAGGGAGAATAAGAAACTAATCTAGGGTTTATGATTTTTCCTAAATTTCGGCAATAATGACTCGATTTACACCCCAAAAAATTCAGGTAAAATCTTCAAATAATAAGAATGATGATGCGAGTATGGTAGCTGAATCTAGTATCAAAAATAAAAAATTGAGTGTCACTAATGTTTCTTCTTTTTCTGGGCCTAAGTCGTCTGATACTGGGAAAACAAAAGCGATGAATGTTATAGTGCCTATCCCGGGTTTGGACCTTTATGAGGCTGTGGTAGATGCAAATGATGAAGGATGGTTGCTTTGACAAGGTGAAAGAATGTTTCTGTGTTGAAGGCCATTGTTGAGGAAGAGGTTTAATCTGATCTTCTGCAATTTACTAAAGAGGACATGATCAAGAATGAGGTAAAATTATGAAATCAATATGTATATTGTTACATTCATGGTGCAAATCCTCCATGGGAAGGGATTGAGGTTTCTGTCCATAGAATTTAGGTCAAATTTGAAATTGATCGTGTCTCTTTCAAGCCTAATGGGATTTTCTTTGTTAGGTTTAAGAAACTTGAAAGTAGGGATGCAATTTTGAACTATGGATATTATATATTTGACAGTAAACTTGTTACAACTAGAACATGAGATGTTGTGACTAACCTAGTTAATTAAAGAGAAAGTCCAATTTGTGCATACTTGGATTATGACTGATATACCCTTGTAATATTGGGGTGATTGCCTACCTCAAATTGCATGAGTAGTTGGTAAATTTGTCAAAAGAGATACTTCAACAGAGGAGAGAGTCAGGCTTGGGTTTGCTAGGGTCATGGTGGAACTTAAATTTGATCATAATTCTGTGATGTTAATTTTCTAGATGATCAGGTTAGGTGGTTATTGTTAAGGTTGAATATGAGTGAAAACTTGTTCTGTGTAGGGTTTGAAAGGGACTTGGACATGAGGACGGTTAATATTTGAAATCTGAACAAAGTAAGATTGTTCACAAAAAAGCACTAGTGCAGAAACAATTTTGGAAGCCTGTTTAGAGACTACCTCCTCAGGCTGTGTCTCCACATCTAGCTCCGATTTTCAGTATTGAGCTGTTTCATGTGTTACCTGAAGGTGGTATAAATACTCCTTCTAGGCAAATCATGAAGTTTACTAGGGAAGAGGGAATTAAGGGGGGAGGATACAAGGAAAAAATGGATCGTTCTACTTTTTGGAAGCTCTAAATGTTATGCTTACTCTTAAGGACATGGTAAGGTAAATTGGTAAGGACCCGCCTAAAAGTAAAGGGCATGCATAGCATTGGGTTCTGGAATATTTGGGGTTTGAATAATGAGAATATGCAAAAGTCAGTAAAATGGTTTATGCATAACAAAGTAGTAGGTTTATTTGGGTTACTTGAAACTAAAATAAAGGTTACTAATAGGAATAACGGGAGATTATATTTTTGTGAAAGATGGAGTTTTTCTTCTAATAGTAGTTGGCATGCCTAAAGGAGAAGAATTTGGGTGCTATGGAATCCTTATTATTTTGATGTTCCGTTTCTTGCCTACAATGCTTCGTATTTCCATATGAGAGTGGGCTTTAAATCTCATGGGAAGAGATTCTTGTTGACTCTAATATATGCATGCAATGGTTTTAATGAAAGAATGGAGCATTGGGATTTCTTTAAAAGTGTTGTTAATTCCCTTTGCCTACTAGGTTTGCTCGTTGCGATGAGTGGCGTTTTAATGTCTAGTGATGTGGTCTGGCAGCGGTAGGGTTGGGGAACCTATTGCAATGGGAACTCGGCTACTCGTTGCGATGAGAGCTATTGTGATCTTGGGGTTTGAAGGTGGTAAGACATTGGTTGAGTTAATTGCAATACTACTCGTGTGATTGATTATTATTCTTGTATGATCGTACTGAGCCCGTCTTTGTTTGAGAATTGCGGTGATCCATTGGGGAATGGTGAGTAAGGTGTCTAGCAGGTAATATTATTTCAGCTTGCTTGAGGGTTGACTGGGACGCTGCGAGACGATGATCACCTTTAGCTTTCGCTGCGTCTTTAGTTTTTGCATTGTCTTTTGGTTGTTGGGGTTTCAGTTACCGTTGTATTAGTTTTGGATTTTGGATTACTGTAATCGCTTTAAACTACATTTAATGCAATAAGTGTCTTATTATGGTCTATTTTATATGTACTACTTCGGGTAGTCGAGATGGTAGCACTTCCAATTTGCTAAGGTAGACCTTGGTAAGGTACCTTGATGGATAGGGGTGTTACAACTAAAGTGTTGTGTAAGAGAGTCAAATGTATGAACCCAGGAGGGATATAGGTTGGAGTTACTATTGTCCGAGTACGAACCTTGGAGTGAGGTTTGAAAATTAGAGGCCTTTCCCCCAAACACATCACCCTTGGCATTCAATTGACGAGATTTGATAGTTGTTGCGATTGGCGGTGGAGAGGTCGAGTCCTAGGCTTTTATTATTTGATTTATACCTTGTCATTTTAGCTTGTCATTAGTGTTTAATTCTTCCATTATCTTAATTTTATACTACTTGCATTAGTCTAGCTTAATAGTTAAATCAATTATCTTATTTAAGTCCGACTTGGCGAAACAATTAGAATAAAAAAGATTAGTAATCACCCTCACTCCTTGTGGTTTGACCCTCATCTAGTGAAACAAAACTCGATCAATTGCGAGGCATATAAAAATACCACCACGTTTTTTGCGTCTTTTCTAGGGACAAATGGATTTCGTTTTATACTAATTTCTCTCAAGTGTGTACGCATCTTGCATGAGCAGGAAGGCAGGCTCGGAGAGGTCAACCATTACACCAAATGGACCTCGAGATTGAATGCATTGTAAGACGAAGTAACGCTAAAAGAATAAGGGGAGTTGAGGGAACTGTAGAAAATGATCAGCAACCCAAGATATATAAGAACCCTTTGAAAACCTGTTTGGATTACTAGACGTACCAAACATGAGAGATAATGATCCACCGGTCCATATTCATGATCAATTGACCTTGAAGCATATAGTTAGTCCAAGTATCTAAAGTCCTAGTGTCCAAGCTAATGACATTGAGACAAAGAACTCCTGAATTCAACTTCTCCAAAACAATCGATCAATTTTGGGGTGGTTCTCTTGAAAACCTGAATGAGGATAATGACTTCTTTGATAATTGCGACATGTTTAAAATTAATGGGTTATCAGATGACAATATACGCCTAAGGTTGTACCCTCGGTAATCAAGGGGACCGGCCAAGGATTGGATCAAGACTTGTGACTCGGATGCTTTCATGACACTATGTGAGCTATCTACGAAGTTATTGAACAAGTACATTCCCCCCCTTCTAGGACCGCAAGATGGAATAGTAGTTAGGATTTACTCATGGAGAAGAAGAGACTTTATATGAAGCAGGGAAGCGATATAACAAACGTCAAAGGTTTTGCGCACATCACGGTATATCCAAGCTTGAGCTAGTCAACCACTTCTACGATGGGTTGACCAATGTATTGAATTTTTCACTTGATTCAGCATCACGTAAGGAAAGCTTGGACATATTCGATAACAAGAAGACAAAAACGTTGATAGAGGAAATTGCTGATAGGAATAATGGTAAACAAGAGTAAAAAGGGAAAGGGAAAGGGAAAGACTCCAACTCGGTGCTTAATGTAATACCCACCATTTTAAGGACCTTTGACCAATCCTTGACGTTATGGAACTGTCCATAGGATGATACCGGGAGAACTTGGTACTCTTTCGCAGAGCTGAAGAGTACTCGACCTAGTAGACCGTACTCGGACCAGTGGTGATGACACTCGACCGAGTGCAGCGTACTTGACCGAGCATTCTTTTTACTTAGTCGAGTGTGCAATTAAGTACCATCTTGCTATAGAGGACAACTAGCCTGACCAAGTAAGTATCCCCCCCTCCACAATAGTTGTGATAGGAATCGTATTATTGTTGTAGGTTCAGATTGAGGATCATATATGCATGTGCGTGTGTTTGTGTTCCGTCGGATGATGGCTGTATGCAGGAACGCTAAAAGTAGGGTTTCCCTACTTAGTACTTTTCTATGTTGTTCAATGTGTTATGATGTGCTATTATGGTAGTTGGTTGCTTGTTGATGTTGGTGATGGTGATTGTTGTGATGGTGATGATAATGATGGTTTGGAGTTTGGAGTTGTGTTTCTTGGTTACTATTTTGGTGGTCCGACGGGAGACGAACGACACCCCGAGTTTGCCTCTCGTAGCTTTCCCGCTGCAAGGAGGATGTGCACATTAATGGGTTGATTCTCTCGCTTTGGCGCAGAGGGAAGATCAATGTCCAGTACTGCGGTCTGGCATCAATAGGTGGTTTTGCAGGTCAGGTCTGCAGCCTGATGCTGCTGGGGTTACCGCTGCAGTGGGCCTCGGTTACGGTTACTGTTACTGGTACTTGATGATGTTGATGGTGCTCGATCTATGCATATTGATCATCTTAAATTTGTACCGACCCCTTTATTGTTGTAACTGTGATGATCCATTGGGGGATGGGGAGCACATTGTTCTAAAGGTTTTGATCGTGATGATTTGGGGATAGCTGGGATACGACGAGTCAATGACCACGCTTACTTCTGCTTAGTCTAGTAGCATGAGACGAGTCTACTGTATTATGTATGATTTGGATTGTTGTAATAAAGACTATCTATAATGTATTTATATATAAAGTATGTTCATTATTGTCTATTTGATGTACACTTCCTTGGGCAACCGAGATGGTAGCGACCATATTTGCTAAAGAAGGTCTTGCTAAAGGCTCCTTGGGAAGTGGGGGTGTTACAAAGTGGTATTAGAGCATAGGATCGAGTTTATGCCCTACAACCAGCTTTCCCTTGTTTATCGGCCGACCGATGTCCAATGTTAGCTCCATGTTGATTAACGATATACAAAACCAAACCATGGGACTTTTTTTGAGGATGTTGACCTGTCTACTTTATGGTAGGAATGATGTGAGTAAGCTCAATTTAAATGAAGTGTTGTTGTTGGTGGCCTACCTCAACCATATGTGGGAGGACCAATTTTATTATAGTGCTCCCGCTATAGTATGTGCCAGTCTAGCCCAGATGACCTAACCGCGACACCGTCACCTCAATTGCGGTGCTATAGTGCCTCGCTCAGAGGTTAGCTGACTTTACCCCCACCGACGAACTCCCTGCCTTGTTTGAGGGCGTCCCTATAATAGAATTATATTATCTTGTCATCTTAAGTGGTTAAGAGAGTTGGAGGATGGAGTGCTAGCTTAGAGGGTTAAGGGAAGAATGTGGTTGACCTTACGTGCCGGGGATGACCTCCCTGTGATTGGGCATCTTGCGGGGCTAGATGCGGATAACGACGAACAGGTATGACCCTCTTATGCCCACCTTATCCGTGATCAGCTCTTAGTTGATATGGCGGAGCTTGTTGTGACTGCCCGTCGGAGGAGGGCAGCCTTACCAGTTAGAGAGGCCGGACAGCGAGAGAGAAGGCTGTAGAGCAGCCGTTTGCTGGCCATGAGCTTTCTAGGTACCGGCCTTACTACCAGTATGCGCACTACCCTACGGTGCATGATCCAAGGATGAAGGCTAGTGATATGACAGAGAGGTCGTCAAATGCGCTAGTGATGAGGAACCTTCAGAAGCTGGCTCACATCTGCAATGTGGGGAGTAGTTTGGCTTAGCCAACATGATGCAGATGTGTTGGCGAGGATATCGGTGTGTTTGAGTGTTATAGGATAAACCGAGCGGACAGGGGAGCCTCTATCGGCCATGAGTATGGTTGTCTTACCCGGCCGTGGAGTACTCAATTTGGTACGTCGTTTCCTGCAGGGGATGAGGGCGAGGGTACATTCGGTCATGGTGATGGTGAGGGTTCCTCTGGGGCAGCTGCCAACGAGTGTAATACTCCGTATTTCTGTGTACTTGGAACTCGGCCGAGTAAAGCTTACTCGACCGAGTATAGTGTATTCGGCCGAGTAGGTTGGTCTGTCATTTGAGTGTTCTGTTCTCGGGGTACTCTGCCGAGTGTGACAAGCACTCGACCGAGTAGTCGTACTCGACCAAGTACACGAGTTTGAGGATATTTCGCGGACGGTTTGATTAAGGGTTTTAATAAAATGTTAAATTAGCACAGTTTTACGTTTTATAATCCAAAACCCTATTCTCTATAAACTCTCTCAATCATCTCAAGAGCAACCTTAATCATTCCGTGCCAGATTAATTCTCATTGATTTGCTTATTGCGCCAGTAAGTATTCTTATTATATGATTTCGTATGATTAATTTTAACCCTAAATGAATTGAGGGAAAGGGGGATTATGATTAGTATTGATTGTATGATTATTGTATGATTGTTAGGAAAGGGATTCATAGAAGAAGACTCTTGATTGATTGTTTATGATTGCTTGCGGAATTGCGAGAAGGTAGGGTTTCCCTACTCAATATTGTTTATGCTAATTGATGTGATAAGATTATATGTTACTTGTTGTGATTGATGATGATGATGGAGTTCGGGTTTTGAGTTTGGGTTACTATGGTTATTATGGTTACTGATTGGTGAGTCTGTTGGGAAACAGATCACACCCCGAGTTCGCCCTCGTAATTATTCCGCTACGTGGGGGATGTGCATATTAATCTTCCGAGTTTATCTCGCTGCGGTGAGTTTGAAGTTCGACACCTGTGGCTACCGTCCAGGGTCAATTGGTGGTTTTTGTAAGAAGGGATGGTAACCTGAGTCTACTGAGGTGTCTGCTGCGGTGGCCCTCCGGTTTCTCTTTCTCTTTTGCTTGTCTTGAACATTGGTCGGTTTATTCTGTTACTAACCTCGTTAATGTTTTCTAAAACTGATCTGATCTATTGGGGAATGGTGAGCAGGTAATCAGCAGTTAACTAGATGAGTTGCGCTGGGATGTTGATGGGGATCACCTTATCGAGTCATTTATTCCGCGGTGTCTATTGGTCTTAGACATTAGGGACTTTATAGTACATGGCACATTATTATTTGGATTTTGGTCTAGACGGTTTGCCGTCTAGTTTGAGATTATGTATTTGAGTTTAAACCACTAAGTTAATAAAGTATTTTTTATTTATCGCTTGATTTGATATTTACTACCTCGGGCAACCGAGATGGTAGCATCCTGAAGTACTAAGGACGTCTTGTATGGCTCTTTGTTATTTGGGGGCGTTACAAAGTGGTATCAGAGCGAACGATTTTGGAACCTAACACCAATGAACCCAATGAATTATGAGCGTCATATAAAATGAACTGGGGTAGGAGGTATAGAGAGCTTCCGCAAAGATTTGTGAGACGCCTTGAAATCGCAAATTTTCCCATATAGCTCTTGGTCGGTCACCATGGGGAGTGTCGTGATGTATATGTGTACTTTATGTGGTTACTATGTTAATTGTTGAGAATGATTTGTGAAGTGGAGGTGGAGTATTAACATGGAATATTATGGTATTATGTAAAATATGTATGGAATGAGACATGTGTGAACGGATTTGATTATAAGCATGAACAATGTGTTTATCTTTGGCAAGCATGTATATGTGAGTTACGTATGGTTATGGGAAGTTTGTATAAGATGCATATGAACTGAATGAATCTGATTTAAGCATGAGAAGTATATATTATGGTTGTACCATATGATATATATATATGAAGTATGTGTGGTATGAGAAATTCTTTGGAATAATCGGCATCAATGGAGTATGAATTTTGAGTTAATACACATTGATATGTTGAGATTATGAGAACATGTAAATGGTTGTGAATTATGGTCTTTTATTTGATATAAGGTATGTTCAAGGATTCTAATATTGTTTGGTAACAAAAACTTGAATTGTGCTTGAGTTCTAGAAATTATATGGGTGTAATTTTTTAGAAATATCGGTATATTTCGTCATTAATCTACGGATTATAACGAAACTATAGTATATGAATTACGAGTCATAAATGAATTGCATAATATAAAATTATAGGAATTTAGAATTAACCTTTGGTCCTAGCAAATTTGGCCTATGAACAATATCGAAATCGATATTCTCCTAATTGTTGCACCCAAGATGCTCCGAGATATGCCTTGCTTGTGCTAGAATTTTAAGAAAAGTTACTGCTAATTTTTCATTTTGTGTGATGATGAATGATAGAGAGAATTAGAGAGAAAAATCTGAATTTTTCTTGTTTCTTCTCCTCTGTTTCGGCCGTGACTCAAGTAGTAGAAGGAGGAGTCTCTCCTCTTTTTACTCCTCTTGTTATTAGGGTTTTGACCTAGTAACCCTAAGAGAATAATAGGAGATCTTTTCTCTTATTTTATCTCTTATTAACCGAAAATTAAGAGAAGAAAAAGACTATTTTCTCCTTCCTTTTTCGGTTATATTAGCATGTAATATAATATATACGTTAACTATAAATATCCGTATATTTATAATTTGCTAATTAAATATAACATATTATGTTTAATTACGAATTAACATTTTAATTCGTTTAAGCTTACATTATATACATTGATTAAATATAACGGTTTATATTCAATTACGAATTACATTTAAGTCGTCTCAGCTAATATTATTTAATCGTTATTAAATAATCGTATCATCATTACATTGACTAACCGTTTAGTCATATACATCGACTAACCTTTTAGTCATATAATAAGGCATCAATATGATTATATTATTCATATAATCACATCTCTCAGACACATCCTTTAGGTGTGACTTTTAGGGACCAGTTGATCACCGCCATTAAAATGACAATAACGTCAAACTCCTAGCAAGCCAACCGTTATCGATAAACGTTAATCAACTGATAAGAATACTAAGTATACCCTGTGAACCTGTAAGAGATTTATTCATGTTATCACACTAACTGTGGAGGACACTAGCTCCAACAATCTCCCACTTGTCCTTACAAGTGTATGTGTGATAACCCGATTCTCATATCCATAAATTTCTCCCACTCAATGTAAAACAATTTGCAAAGTCCGTATTTACAAAGGTCGCATTTTACAAGCAATCAGTATCAAGAGTGGTTTTCCCGACTAGAGAGTAACTTAACTGAGAAACAAATCATTATTCGAGCATGGCCACAGATTTCAGTTACAACTCCTCGAGTGGCCCTGAGAAATAACAAAACCTGATAAAGGTTGGATATTTTCCTCAACTTGAACCCTGCAGATACAAGCACAGTATGAAATGACCCAATAAAAATCTACTTAGCCTCCTGTTACGGTCGACCATGAGAAAGAAACCAAAGTCACCCTAAAACTGCCTTAATCTCAAGAGACAATCGATAGTCAAAAGAATCGACTCTTAGGAACACTATGGACGTCCTATCCACGACCTGGCAGCGAATGTTCTAAAACATTTAGGACTCCATAACGTTGTCACGATATCCTACGAGGTATCTTTATAACTCGTATCTGTGATCGATCAGTCAACCGTTTGACTTATGGCTCGTTGAACCCACCATCAATCAACTTCACAGTATAATGGCCAGAGTTATCAACTCATGTAGGCGATTACGGACCAAAACAATTATAATGTAATTCAGTTCAATTTGTGGCGTTCAATGTTATCGTACAATCCACATGAAAAACAAAATATGAAACCATACGATGATGTTATAAATAGTGCATGAAAAAGATACATTTATCTAATCCACATAAAACAGCTACTACAACTCAGGAACACGTTTAATTCCCATGGAAATGACGTGCCCTTCATGCTTATCATATTTTAACGGTTTAGTGAGAGCGTCCGCGATGTTGTCATCCGAAGCAATCTTGTCAATCACTATCTCCTTTTGCTCCACGTAATCTCGGATCATGTGACCCTTCCGAAGTACATGTCTAGACTTGTTGCTGGATTTGGGTTCCTTAGCCTGGAAGATGGCACCTCTATTATCACAATAGATGGTGATAGGGTCATTCGAACTAGGAACTAAGGTTAGTCCTTGTAAGAACTGATGGATCCATATAGCTTCCTTTGCAGCTTCTGAAGCGGCATAGTACTCGGACTCAGTTGTCGAATCTGTTATAACACTCTGTTTGGAGCTTTTCCAACTGACCACAGCGCCATTAAGAGTAAAGACGAATCACGCCTGAGATTTCGAGTCATCTCGATCTGTTTGGAAGCTAGCATCTGCGTAACCGATTGCGCATAGCTCAGTGTCTCCTCCATAAGTCAATACCCAATCCTTAGTCCTTCGTAAGTACTTAAGGATGTTTTTGACAGTCATCCAGTGTGTTTCACCTGGATTGCCTTGGTACCGACTCGTCATACTCAATGCATATGCCACGTCCGGACGTGTGCATATCTTGGCATACATGATCGATCCTATAGCAGATGCATAAGGAACACGACTCATGCGCTCGACCTCTTTCGATGTCCTGGGTGCCTGAGCTTTACTCAAATGCATCCCAGAAATCATTGGAAGGTTCCCCTTCTTGGAGTTGGTCATGTTGAACCTCTCAAGAATCTTATCTATATAAGACTTCTGACTGAGTGATAACATCCGTCGTGATATATCTCTATAGATACGGATCCCCAATATGCGTTGTGCCTCACCCAGATCTTTCATCTGGAAATGGTTCTTTAACCATACTTTTACCGAAGATAAGAAAGGGATGTCATTCCCAATCAAGAGTATGTCATCAACATACAATATTAAGAAGACAATTTTACACCCACTCGACTTGACATACAAGCATGGTTCCTCGACCGATCGAGGTAAACCATTCTCTTTTATCACCTGGTCGAAACGATGATTCCAACTTCGAGAAGCTTGCTTAAGTCAATAAATGGAACGCTTAAGCTTGGAAACTTTCTTAGGATTTTTAGGATCAATGAAACCTTCGGGTTGTATCATGTACAATTCCTCCTTCAAATAACCGTTTCAGAAGGCGGTTTTCACATCCATCTGCCAAATTTCATAGTCATGAAAAGCGGCAATCGCTAAGATTATCCGAATGGAACGCAGCATAACTACGGGTGCAAAAATTTCATCATAATGCAATCCTTGCACTTGAGTGAAACCTTTTGCCACTAGTCGTGACTTATAGGTGTCTGGTTGTCCTTCTATGGAATGCTTTATCTTATAAAACCATTTGCACTGAAGAGGTCGTACCTTATCAGGCAAATCAACAAGATCCCATACGTCATTCTCATACATGAAGTCCATCTTGGATTGCATGGCTTCAAGCCATAGCTTAGAGTCAGAACAGGTCATGGCACCTTTATAGGTAGCGGGTTCGTTACTCTCTAGGAGTAAAACATTATCTCTCTCATTCTCCTCGACCATATCAATGTATCTGTCTGGAGGAATGGAGACTTTATCCGACCTCCTAGGTTTCATAAGGAAGTTAACCATAGCAGAAGTTGAAGGAACCTCTTCCTCCATTGGTTGCTCGGTTGTTGGTTCTTGAATCTCCGACAGATCAAAGGTTCTATTACTTGACTTATTCTCGAGAAACTCTTTCTCTAAGAACTTCGCACTAGCCGCAACAAACACTCGTTGTTCGGTAGGCGAATAGAAGTAATGACCAAACATTCCTTTTGGATAACCAATAAAGAATGTCTTGACCAATCGCGGGCCGAGCTTATCCTCGTGTCTCCACTTGACATAAGCCTCGCAGCCCTAAACCCGAATAAAGGACAAGTTAGGGACCGTTCCCTTCCATAACTCATATGGAGTCTTGTCTAAAGCTTTAGACGGACTTCGGTTAAGTATAAGAGCAGCTGACAAAAGAGCATAACCCCATAATGAATCAGGTACTACCGTGTGACTCATCATGGATCGAACCATATCAAGTAATGTTCGATTTCTCCGTTCGGACACACCATTTAATTCAGGTGTTCCAGGTGGAGTTAACTGTAATACTACACCACAGTCTTTAAGGTGTTGATCAAACTCATTTGAAAGATATTCGCCACCACGATCTGAACGAAGTGCTATTAATCTTTCTTCCCAGTTGGTTTTCAACCTTATTCTGGTATTCCATGAACTTTTCAAAGGACTCACTTTTATGCTTCATTAAGTAGACATATCCGTATCTACTCAAATCATCCGTGAAAGTGATAAAATATCTATAGCCATCTCTTGCGTTTAATGACATAGGTCCACATACATCAGTATGTATGAGTCCTAATAGGTCACTAGCGTGCATTCCAACGCCTTTGAAGGAAATTCGAGTCATTTTACCGATAAGACATGATTCACACGTGCCAAATGATTCGTAATCAAATGGGGAGATAGTCCCATTGTCAATGAGCTTCTTTACACGTTTCTCATTTATGTGTCCCATACGGCAGTGCCATAGATAAGTTTGATCTTTGTCACCAACCTTTAATTTCTTATTATTCACATGCAATATTTCTGTGGTTTGATCTAAGATATAAATTTCATTCATGGAAACTGCTTTGCCATAAATCATTTCATTAAAAGAGAAAATAAAGCTATTGTCCTTTATTGAAAATGAAAAACCGTCTTTATCTAGTACGGAAATAGAAATAATGTTCTCAGATAAACTGGGTACATAGCAACAGTTATATAAATATAACTCAAAACCACTCGGGAGTTGGATTACATATGTTCCCACTGAAACTGCAGCAACTCTTGCTCCATTCCCCACTCGCAGGTCCACATCACCCTTTGCGAGAGGTGTGATGTTTCTTAGGCCCTGCAAATGATTACACAGATGAGAACCACGACATGTATCAAGTACCCAAGTTCCGAAACTTGCATGGTTAATATCAATCATATGAACAATAGATGACATATCAACAGGAGTGACGCGGCCTGCTTTTATGTCCTCACGGTACACGGGACAGTTCCTCCTCCAGTGCCCAGTCTTGTGGCAATGGTGGCACTCCATGTTACTGTCCTTGCTCTTTGCCTTGCCTTGTGAGCCACTGGTCTCACCAGGCCCACTCTTGCCGTTTCCTGACTTTTTAAACTTTGGCTTTCCTACAGCTAGGTCGCCATGAGCCTTGCCCGTACCTTTGCCCTTGTTGGAAATCATGAGAAGATCTTGCTTCATGCTCCCACTCAATTTCATATCATTCTCGTTCTGTACGAGAAGTGAGTGTAGCTGATGAAGACTTTTCTTCATATCATTCATATAGTAAATTGCCCTGAAAAGGGCAAAACCATCATGAAGTGAATGAAGCACACGGTCAATGACTATGCTCTCACTGATTTTGCAATCAAGTGCCTCCAGTTTCTCGACATTCTCAATCATATCAAGAATGTGTGGGCTAACCGGTTGGCCCTTCTGGAGTTTCGCCTCAAAGAAGCGACAGGTATGCTCATAAGTAACGATCCTCGGTGCTTTTGAGAATTCGTTAGTGAGCGAGGTGAAAATCTTGTTTGCACCTTGGGCAATGAATCGTCTTTGCAAATTGCTTTTCATTGCAAAGATGAGTACGTTCTTTATCGCACCCGCTTCCATAACGAAGTCACTATATTCAAGTGTCTCGTTAGCTCTTGCATTGGGGCCTGGGTTTGGCGGTATTGGCTCAGTCAAGTACTTGACCTTACCATCAGCAATGACAGCATTCTGTAATGCCGCCTCCCAGTCCGCGAAGTTGGACCCGTCATTCTTCAGTCGCGTGGACTGATTCATGTGGTCCATAAAAGCTTTAAGCCAGGATTCGCGCGCGAGCGTGGCACTTGGCATAGGGATATCAGTATTTCCAGCCATTTGTTATATGCAGTATTATCAATATAAACGAGTTTTACACTGAAAAAGAAGAAAAAACATAATAAGCATACTCATCGATTTGAATTTAATTCTAGTGCAAAATTTGTTTTAACGCAAAGACTCGAGAATTTATACAATTGACCTCCCTCAAGAATTATATAAATGATCCCAAGACTCAATTATCTATAAATTGATAAGCCAACCTCTTGGCTAATTCTACCTTTAGAATTCTTGGTCGATAAATTTCTGTAAATTCTATCTTTAGTCCATCATAATCATGAGAAACTCATCGGACTATAATGTTGAGATAAAATAGGTCAACACACACCACTTACCCAACGTAGAAGGGGTCATATGGAGAGTAAGGTCCTATATGCCTACCGACGAAGAAGGGATTCATAGTAGTGTGGCCTATAAAGACTAGTCTCAATTTTAGGTTTAGAGGAAGATCCCATCAATTTTATTTTAATTCAATTTTAAGTGAACTTATATCTAGCATGCGAGAATGAATAAACTAAAATGATGGCTTAAATTCGAGTGACATCTTTATGTCCATGATAACTAACATTCAAACTATATGAGTCAATTTTCATGCATTTTAGTAGTAGGTGGTTTGGTTTAGGCGAAATATGATGCAATAACTATCATGTGATGAAAAAGCAACAAGAACGGAAAAATACATAAAAATATTACAAAGTCCTAGTGTGGCCTATCTACCAAAATGAACAAAAATACAACTTTGGAATCCAACCCATTTGGACCTGAGAAGCTTGTCTTGATATTCCATCTTGGTCCATGTAGCGGGAGTGAGCAATCCGATCTCCATATTTAGTCTTCTCAAAATACATTTAATAAATTACAAAATATAAACCTATTTACATTCTAATTTAAAAACATAATTTAATGAAAAATAAAATGGAGATTCGAGATCTCAAAATTACATCAAAGATCATGTTTCCATCATTACGAAAACATGATCAACTAAGGCCACACTAGGTAATACAAATTACAACCGATTGCAAAAATACGTAAATTAAACCATTCAACCATTCATTCAACAAAATAAAATGCATCAACTATAAATTAATCATTCAAGACATAATTCTTTAATTATGAAGAGTTATTTATCCAAACCACCTTTTAAATTGATCAGAATTATGTGACAATTCCTTAATTAATCACAATAACCCCAACCAATCATAATCCAATTTTAATTCATATTCTTTAACATGAATTAATACAACATTATTTTAAACCTCTTTAAAATAATTGGGTATCCAATTATTGTGAACTTGTTCACAACAATAAACGAAACATTATCATTATAATGAATAATAACAAAAAAACTTCCGACCAAAAATTAAAAAATAACGAAACAAATTTTTTTTTTCTTTTGGCAGCCACGGTTTTTTTAAAAAAAATATACAATTTAATTTGATGTTACTAATATTTTCAAGATCGGTACAAATTATCATCTAATCATTATTAAACATCGATACAAACTAGATGATTCAATTTAACAATTTAAAATGAATATCTAAATCAATGAATACCGAAAAATATATAGCGATGAACATTCAAATCGATTTCCATTTACATTTTAATATAATCCTTATTAAATCAAAACAACTACAAATTCATCATGTTATCGTCTTAACTATTTAAAACAACAATTATAATGAATCAAAATGAAAAAACAAGGCAAAAAAAAAAAAAAAATTTCTCTTTCACGGAAGAACAGTGAATAGTACAAACAGAAAAAAAAAAAAAATTTCTCTCGGCAACAGCAGCAAAAGGAACAAAAAAAACTTTTTTTTTTTTTACTCAGCCGAAATCAAAAACAAAAAAAAAATATTTCTTATATTTCATCATTTATGAAAAACATATAAAATAATTTCGTAGCCCTCGGCTCTGATACCACTTGTTAGAAATATCGGTATATTTCATCATTAATTTACGGATTATAACGAAACTATAGTATATGAATTACGAGTCATAAATGAATTGCATAATATAAAAGTATAGGAATTTAAAATTAACCTTTGGTCCTAGCAAATTTGGCCTATGAACAATATCGAAATCGATATTCTCCTAATTGTTGCACCCAAGATGCTCCGAGATATGCCTTCCTTGTGCTAGAATTTTAAAGAAAAGTTACTGCTAATTTTCCTTTTGTGTGATGATGAATGATAGAGAAAATTAGTGAGAAAAAAATCTGAATTTTTCTTTTTTCTTTCTCCTTTGTTTCGGCCGTGACTCAAGTAGTAGAAGGAGGAGTCTCTCCTATTTTTCCTCCTCTTGTTATTAGGGTTTTGACCTAGTAATCCTAACAGAATAATAGGAGTTCTTTTCTCTTATTTTATCTCTTATTAACCGAAAATTAAGAGAAGAAAAAGACTATTTTCTCCTTCTTTTTTCGGTTATATTAGCATGTAATATAATATATACGTTAACTATAAATATCCGTATATTTATAATTTGCTAATTAAATATAACATATTATGTTTAATTACGAATTAACATTTTAATTCGTTTAAGCTTACATTATATACATTGATTAAATATAACGGTTTATATTCAATTACGAATTACATTTAATTCGTCTCAGCTAATATTATTTCATCCTTATTAAATAATCGTATTATCATTACATTGACTAACCTTTTAGTCATATAAATCGACTAACCTTTTAGTCATATAATAAGGCATCAATATGATTATATTATTCATATAATCACATCTCTCAGACACATCCTTTAGGTGTGACTTTTATGGACCAGTTGATCACCGCCATTAAAATGATAATAACGTCAAACTCCTAGCAAGCCAACCATTATCGATAAACGTTAATCAACTGATAAGAATACTAATTATACCCTGTGAACCTGTAAGCGATTTATTCATGTTATCACAATAACTGCGGAGGACACTAGCTCCAACATAATTATACTTGGAGTTTTGGGATAAGGTTGTTGTATCAGATTGTGACGGGTTTTTGGGGTATCTTTAATATATGATGATGCTAGAGTTAGCTTGAATGCTTCGTTTCTTTTGTTGTAATGAGGGTGTTAACTTCGAGGACGAAGTTCATTTTTAGGAGGGAAGAATGTAATAGTTCGTATTAGTGTGGTAAGATTGTTTTTTTTTTATTATTGGTCTTAGTGTGTTTTTGTTCCGAGTTGTTATGTGATTGGTATAGTTCTTGTGTTTGGAATTTTGAGAGTTTGGTTAGAGGTCATAGAGTTTGGTTTGTTGTATAGGTGTTGTCGTGTTGTCTATATTGGTTTTTTGGTAGGAGTATGGGTTGTGAACTTCGAGGACGAAGTTCGTTCTTAAGGAGGGAAGACTGTAATACTCCGTATTTCTGAGTACTTGGCACTCAGCCTAGTAAAGCTTACTCGATCGAGTGGAATGTGTACTCGGCCGAGTAGAGTGTATTAGGCCGAGTAGGTTGATTTGTCATTTAAACAGTGTTCTGTTCTTAGGGTACTCGACCGAGCGTGGCAAGCACTCGACCGAGTAAGTCTTACTCGACCGAGTACATGTTGTACTCGATCGAGTACACCGGTTTGAGGATATTTGGCGGACGGTTTGATTAAGGATTTTAATAAGAAGTTAAATCAGAAAATACAGTTTTAGGTTTCATAATCCAAAACCCTATTCTCTGAAATCTCTCAAGAGCAACCTTAATCATTACGTGCCGGATTAATTCTCATTGCTTTGCTGATTGCGTAGAAAAATATTCTAATGATATGATTTCGTTTGATTAATCGTAACCCTAATTGAATTGAGGGGAAATGGGGCATATGATTAGTATTCATTGTATTATTATTGTATGATTTTTAAGAAAGGGATTCAAAGAATAAGACTCTTGATTGATTGCTTATGATTGCTTGCGGAATTGCGAGAAGGTAGGGTTTCCCTACTTAGTATTGTGTATGCCAATTGATGTGGTAAGATTATATGTTACATGTTGTGATTGAGGATGATGATGGAGTTCGGGTTTGGAGTTTGGGTCGTTACTATGGTTACTATGGTTACTAATTGGTGATTCTGTTGGGAGACGGATCACACCCCGATTTCGCCCCCGTAGTTATCCCGCTACGTGATGAATGTGCACATTAATGTTCCGGGTTTATCTTACTGCAGTACGATGGTAGTTTGACGCATGTGGCTGCGGTTTAGGGTCAATTGGTGGTTTATGTAGAGCAGGGATTATATCCTAAGTCTACTAAGGTGTCCGTTGCGGTGGCCCTCCGGTTTCTCTTTCGCTTTTGCTTGTCTTGTACTTTGGTCGGTATATTCTATTAATGACCCCGTTAATGTTTTCCAAAAATGTTGTGATCCATTGGGGAATGGTGATCAGGTGATCAATAGTTAACTAGATGAGCTGCGCTGGGATGTTGATGGCGATCATCTTATCGAGTCATAGCTTCCGCGATGTGTATGGGTCTTGAACATTAGTGACTTTATAGTACTTGGCACATTATTATTTGGATTGTTGGTCTAGACGGTATGCTGTCCTGTTTGAGACTATGTATTTGAGTTTAAACCATTAAGTTAAGAAAGTATTATTTCTTTATCGCTTGATTTGATATTTACTAACTCGGGCAACCGAGATGGTAGCATCCCGAAGTACTAAGGAGGTCTTGTAAGGCTCTTTGGTATTTGGGGGTGTTACAACGTGGACGTGAATGAGGATCATGATCAGTGAGATCTAGCTTGAGTTGGTGATTATGCACTCCTCTTAGTTGATGTTATGTGAACTTGTTGGTACTTGGAACAATTTATTTTTAATGTTGTCATCGGCCATGGCAAGACGTGAATGCATCTTAGTTAGTTAGTATTTCATTTGGTGTTATTATCATTTTGATTGTATAATTGACAAGGACGTAATTGTGTTTGACGTATTTGGACAACCAGTTGCCCTCGACCGAGTCGCAAGCGGTACTCGACCGAGTACGCCTAACGCGATCGAGTTTACCAGGACACTCGATCGACTGTGACCAAGTCAGTAGCTGCTAAAGTGTTGTGATATCGCGCACTCGACCGTGTGCAGTCCACTCGATCAAGTACAGTCTACTCGACCGAGTGCATCTCACTCGACCGAATATGAGTTAAGAATCTCCAAATTTCAGTTTTATATTGTTGATAACTTTGCCTTTATTATGCAGTGAATTCATAAACTTACATTGTATACAAGCATTTAAAATGATAGTATGAATTTGCGGAATGGTTGACAATATTCATTAGTTAACTGGCGAGAATCTAACAGTTATAGTTAATAACACCCAATATTGGATCATAGCTGGTGTGACGACACGTTTATGCACAACGTCGGAAACTATCAGTTACGATATCGTTGTAGTAAATAATTTGGCCGTTGGAGTTCAAGGATGCATAACATGTCTTATCAATAGTTGTTAAAATAACTATTAACGTTACAAGAAATACATTCATGTGCTATTATGGAACCATCTCCATATATTACGCGTTATATCATATGTAAGAGTTTAGCTTATTTTAGTAAGATTGGCGTTTGGGTTGTTATAGTTTATTTATGCCTAGATGACTTGTACAAGAATGAGGGATATTAGGTCTTAAATGAGTATGTACTATATGCTGCTTTGTGAAAGGCTTTGTGTGGCAATCCTATGCGTTACATTCATTTTAGGGTCGTGTGGCTTAAATAACACGAGTTTACGTATTAAATACTATGAGAGTTTACACATTATATCGTTAAAGTAAAAGTTTTTTTTACTAAGTGTGTGCTTGCGGTGATGCCATCATCATTTACTTCATTATGTTGTCTGTTTACGCGATGAATAAATGTAATAGGTTCACCAACCAAGGATTTAACTTCGAGGACGAAGTTCCCTTTAAAAGGGGGTAGATAACATTGCGAACACTTTAATAAAACTAGAATAATAATGTTCGAGAATAATTGTATGGAGATGCATATTATAATTGTTTGAGGCTACGCAGTGGTAAACTATGTCATAATTGAAATAATGACTATGTGCTTATGACTAGGTGTGATTATTGTATGTGAATAGTAGTGAATAGTAGTGAATAGTTCATGATACAGATGCTCTAATTCTAGGCGGATGTGTGACATGTATGGTTTTATGACGGTATGAATGGTATGATAATGCTATGAGTTGACCGATAGATGTTATGTGACATGTGATGATATGAGACGGACGGAAGTTTGTGTGTGGTGAATGGTTGTAACTTGTTGTGACCTAGCATTTTAAGGACCTTTGAACAACCCTTGACCTTATGGAACTGTCCATAGGATGGGACCGGGAGAACTTGGTACTCTTCACCGGAGAGTACTCGATGTAGTAGACCGTACTCGGTCAAGTGCTGATGACACTCGGTCGAGTCCAGCGTACTCGACCAGGTATCCCTTTTACTCGGTCGAGTGTGACGGAATCAGGCCGCGTTAATTATGGACACTGCGACATTAATCATTCTTTTTACAAAACCATTCCTTCTCTCTCTAAACCTACACCTAGTATCCCCTATCTCCCAAACCCTACCACCCGTGGAATCCCCGTGGGAGTATAACGGCGAGCGAGACCGTCTTGCTATAGAGGACAGCTAGCCTGACCAAGTAAGTACCCCCCCCCCCTGGAGTTGTTATTAATGCTAGTGACAAGAGTTGTGGTAGGAATCTTATTATTGTTGTAGGTTCAGACTAAGGATCATATATGCATATACGTGTGTGTGTGGTGCGTCGGATGATGGATGTGTGCAGGAACGCTAAAGGTAGTGTTTATCTACTCGGTTTTTTTTATGTTGATCAATGTGGTAAGATGTGCTATTATGATTGTTGGTTGCTTATTGATGTTGATGATGGTGATTGTTCTGATGGTGATGATGATGGTTTGGAGTTTGGAGTAGTGTTACTTGGTTAATATTATGGTGGTCCGACGGGAGACGGACCACAGCTCGAGTTCGCCTCTTGTAGCTCTCCCACTAGGAGGGGGATGTGCATATTAATGTTCCGGGTCTCTCTCTTCGGCGCAGAAGGATGTTCGATGTCCAGTGCTGCGGTCTGGCATCATTACGTAGTTTTGCAGGTCAGGTCTGCAGCCTGAGGCTACTGGGGTTACCGTTGCGGTGGGCCTTGGTTACAGTTGTTGTTACTAGTACTTGATGATGTTGTTGGTGGTGCTCGATCTGTGCATATTGATCATGTTACATTTATACTGACCCATTTATTATTGCAACTGTGATGACCCATTGGGGGATGGGGAGCAGATTGTTCTACAAGTTTTGATCGTGATGATTTGGGGATAACATGGATACAACAAGTCAATAACCACGCTTACTTCTGTTGAGTCTAGTAGCATGAAACGAGTCTGTTGTGTTATGTATGATTCAGATTGTTGTAATAAAGACTATGTAAAATGTATTTATATACAAAGTATGTTTTGTTATTGTCTATTTAATGTACACTTCCTCGGGCAACCGAGATGGTAGCGTCCATATTTGTTATGGAAGGTCCTGCTAAAGGCTCCTTGGAAAGTGGGGGTGTTACACTTAATGTCGAGGTAAAGTGCAATACCTGCCTTTTATACACACGGTTACTGACCTTTGACATTGTAGGATACTTCATGGGAGTGGTATGAGGAGCTATGTGGTAATTGACCTTTAGTACTCGACCTAGTAAGTTTCACTGGGATGAGTGTGTGCGGCACTCGACAGAGTAGAGCAGATGTCGACGCGTTATAATAATACGCGGAGGTTGCGGCTTAAATAATTTCTTCCCGACATCATTTATTTATTTTCTCAAAATCTAAAACCTAACTTCTCCTCTCTTTCCCTCTCCTTCACCACATTTCAAATCAACGAAACCCTCTACCTAGTAGACCCCCGTGAGAGCGGGATTGACGAGTCGGGATACATTGGAAGGGGCTAATTAGTCTAGTAGGGTAAGTAGCTAACCTAATCCCTGGCATTAGTGTGAGTGACAATAGTTGTGATAGGATTGTACCATTGACTGTAAGTGTCGATGGCGGTGTCACACATGCATTTATTTGACTGTTGGTGGCTGCGTGACGATTTGTTAAAGCTAGGGTTTCCCTTCTCGTTAAAATTATGTTAGATCTTTCTTTCCTCTCTAGACACCATTCCCAAGCAATGGTTATTCGCTACACCACAAGAAAATAGCCACTTTGGACGACGACGCGATTGACTTTACAAAATAATACGCGGATTATACCAAAACCCATGTCAACATGTGAACCTTGGAAATACGGACCCAAAACGACAAAGAAGGTTTCACCGATTTCCTAAATCGATGGAGGAAAACAAACATCCAACTCGTGGATCACCCAGAAGAATCGAATCTTTTCGTAAAGTTCGTCGACATCCTCAATCCAATATACGCCAATCATCTAAGATTTCGAAACATCAAAACCTTCAAAGACTTGACGGTTTGTTGATCCAAAATCAAAGACTATCTTCACAAGGGACTCATGTCCAAAACCACATGATGGGGTTATCAAGGCTCAACATCAAATTGCACCTATAACAGTAATGCCAAAACTGATGAAGTCAATTTGTTTGAATCTTCAAATAAGAAAACTTTCTCATAGGAAATTCACTGACATAGGTGACATGTATGCCAACTCCCTCAAAAGACTAATGAAGCATGAGAGGTTGCAACTAATCGAACTCACGCCCGAACCAGAGAAGAAATCCCGCTTATGGGATGCACGTGCCTACTGCCAATACCATATGGGCAAAAGGCATGACACGGAAAGTTACTACATGCTCAAGCATGTTATCCAAGACATGACTTCACCAGTCTTGATTTTAAAGATGACGTATATGATCTTAGAAATTGGGATAATTTAGATGCTAAATCAAAGATATTTTAGCTGCTGATGGTCCAAAGAGGGATTTAAATATTGATAAAGGCCCCCAAGATAAAGGAAAAGATATTTTTTGCCAAAATTTATACTAGAGTTATGCCAAACGGAGAAAAATGGGATAGGGAAAGGCTTGTACATTCAAAAGATCTCGATACAGTCTTTTGCTTTTGTTGTAATCTATTTAAAAAAGTGCCAGGTAGAGGTGAATTATTATTCGGTGGCTTTAATGACTGGATTCATCTAAGTAGAAGGCTTAAAGACCATGAAAAGAGTGTCGAACATGTTAAGAATATGACTATTTGGTATGAATTGCGTTTAAGGTTAGATTAGAATAAAACAATTGATGAGGTTAGTCCAAAACATATTTATAAGGAGAAGGAACATTGGATAAATGTAATGTTAAAAATAATTTCAATTGTAAAATTCCTTGCAAAACATAATTTAGCTTTTTGTGCCCTAAAGAGAAATTGTAAGAAGAAAGTAATGGGATTTTTATGGGATTGGTTGTAATGGTTACTAAGTGGGATCTTGTTCTTCAAAATCATGTACGTCGCATAAAAAATAGTGATACTCATTATGACTATCTTGGTCACAATATTAAAAGATAATTAATAGGCTTGCTTGGTTGTAACATTAAAACTGAAATTATCCAGAAAATTAAGTAAGCACGGTACTTTTCTGTTATACTTGCATGTACACCTGATATCAGCCACAATGAGCAAATGTCTATAATCATACGTTATGTGGATACCTCTTTAAATGAATTTCAAGTTGAAGAGTCATTTTAGGATGTTTAAATGTGAATGATACTAGTGGTTTAGGACTTTTTAGTGCTTTACAGTCTGAGTTAAAATGTCTTGATCTAGATATTGATGACATTGTAGGGAAAGGCTATGATAATGGGTCTAAAATGAAAGGACAACTTCAAGGAGTATAAAAAAGAATGTTACACATAAATCCTCGAGCCTTTTACACACCTTGCGGATGTCATAACTTAACCCTTACTTTGTGAGACATAGCTAAATTATGCGGTCAATGTAAATATTTTTTCGGAATCATACAACGTGTATACACCATCTTTACCCATTCTACAAAAAAATGGAATATTTTGAAATATAATGTGTCAGGTTTAACTCCCAAACCCTTGTCATCTACCCATTGGGAAAGTTGTATTGATAGTGTAAAATTCATAAGATTTCAAATTCTCGAATTTCAAGAAGCTTTACTTCAAATTGGAAAAGTTGATAATGATGGTAAGATTAGAAGCGAATCTAAATCTTTAACTTTGAATGAACTTGGTAGATTTGAGTTTTTGGTGTCAATAATTATTTGGTATGAAATTTTGTACTTTGTTAATGAAGTTAGTAAACGACTACAATCAAAGGATATGGTCATCGATGTAGCTATTTTACAAGTGAATTCTTTAATTTCTTCTTTTGAAAAGTATCGAGAAATTGGCTTCTCTAAAGCAATGAATGGAAAGCCGCTAGACAAATAGCTAAAGACATAGGCATTGATTCTTCTTTTCCTAAAAGGCGAGAAAGACAAAGAAAAAACACTTTAATAGGAGTTTAGATGATTCAACACGATTATCTGAATGGAAACATTTAGAGTAAATTATTTTTTATATCTTATTGATCAAGCAATATCTTCACTCAAAATAAGGTTTGAACAATTCCAAGAATTTGAAAGTATATTTGGTATTATGTTCTCTAATGATAAGTTACATTCAATTGATGATTCAATGTTAGAGTACTATGATGTTAATGAGAACTATGATGTTAATGGTATTGGATTGTATTTGGATTTTAAATTTTTTAAGGACTTCATGCCTGATACAAGCATGGGTCCTCTTTCTATTTTGAATCATATGAAAAACGGTGGTGGTTGTTTTCCTAATGCAATGACCGTATATAGGATTATATTGACGTCACGGTTGCATCCGCGGAAATAAGTTTTTCAAAGTTAAAGTTGTTGAAGTCATATTTGCGGTCTACAATGTCACAAAATCGTCTTAATGGATTAGCTATGATAGCTATTGAGAATAAAGTTTTGGACAAATTTTCCTACGAAGAACTAATCGATGATTTTGCTTCACATAACGCAAGAAGAGATTCCTTGTTTAAGAAGTGATTTGTAATCGTAGATTCACTCGATTTATTTGAGAAAACTACACTTTGATTTTTGATTGTATATGACATTTCATTTTGGTAAAAAAAATAAGTATTAAACTTAGGGCCACATTTTAACAGTTTGTACCGGGACACAAGAATCTCCCAGGGTGTCCTAACGGTGTGACTCTGGTAAATTACTAGGACACGTCGTCAGTTAAAGGGGAATAGAGATCCATCTATCCATGATCAAGGCACTAATCGGCATGCCTCAACCTAGAATGAAGAAGGAAGTTCGGGGATTTCTAGGCAAAGTACAATATATAAGACAATTCATCTCCAAGCTAACCATGATCGTCTAAGAACCAGTTTTCAGAAAACTTAAGAAAA
>JAIUZE010009511.1:0-28560 GCA_022085475.1 Heliosperma pusillum | reverse complement strand
GTTCCTGAGTTGTATTAGTTTTTTTGTATGGATTAGACACCTGTATCTTTTTCATAAAAACTATCTATAAAATCATCGTTTTGTTTATATTTTGTTTTTCATGTGGGTTGTACGGACAACATTGAACACCACAAAGTGAACTGAATTACATTATATTTTGTTTTGGTCCGTAATTGCCTTCATGAGCTGATAACTCTGGCAATTATTTTGTGACGTCGATTGATGGTGGGTTCAAAGAGCCATAAGTCAAACTGTTGACTGATCGATCACAGATGCGGGTTATAATGATACTGCGCAGGACATTTTCGTGACGACGTTATGGAGTCCTAAATGTTTCAGAACTAGGTGCCAGGTCGTGGATAGGAATCCATTAGTGTTCCTAGACTAGGAAGAGTCGATTCTTTTGACTATCGACTGTCTCTTGAGATAAAGGCAGTTTTTGGGTGACTTTGGTTTCTTTCTCATGGTCGACCGTAACAGGAGGCTAAGTAGATTTTGACTGGGTCATTTCATACTGCGCTTGTATCTGCAAGATTCGAGTTGAAGAAAATATCCAACCTTTATCAGGTTATGTTATTTCTCAGGGCCACTCGAGGAGCTGTAACTGAAATGCATGGTCATGCTCGAATAAAGATTCGTTTATCAGTTTAGTTACTCTCTAGTCGGGGAAACCACTCTTGATACTGATCACTTGAAAACTACGACCTTTGTGAATACGGACCTTTGCCAAATTGCGTTACCATTGAGTGGGAGAAGGAAATTTATTATGGATATGAGGAATCGGTTCGCACATTACAATTGTACGGACAAGTGGGAGATTGTTGGAGCTAGTGTCCTCCAGTTAGTGCAATAACATAAATAAATCTCTGTAGGTTCACAGGGTATACTTTGTATAATAATCAGTTGATTAACGTTTATCAATAACGGTTGGCTTGCTAGAGAAGTTTGACGTTATTGTCATACAGATGGCGGTGATCAACTGGTCCCTAAAAGTCACACCTATAGGATGTGTTTGAGAGATGTGATTATTTGAGAAAATGATCATATTGATGCCCAATTAAATGACTAAAAGGTTAGTCAGTATATTTGACTAAAAGGTTAGTCAATGTGATGATGAGACGATTATTTAATAATGATTAAATAAAGTTAGCTGAGACGAATTAACTGTAATTCGTAAAATTGAATATAAAAGGGTATATTTAATTATAGTATATAATGTAAGCTAATTAAACGTAAACCGTTATAATTAATTGGCAAGTTATAAATATACGGATATTTATAATTAATGATGTATTATAATGTCGGTCCATGTAAAAACGACGATTATAATATATTACATTATATTGGAAGCTAAAATGAACAAAAACGAATGTATTCAGATACACTCGGGTTTTCGGGTCAATGGGTAGTTAGTTTGAGGAGACATAAAATCCCCTCATATAAAACCTACCAACCAGCCGTGAAGAAAAGGAGAGCAGTAGAATTTTCTAACCTAATTGCTCTCATTCTCTCACACTGCCTCCATCTCATCTGAACATCACACAACAGACAAAAGTTAACTTTAACTTTTGACAAAACTCAAAAACCTTCTTCTCAACAGTGAGATTGTGCGAAAGGTTTACTTTCTAGCAAAAGAAAAGGGTATTTCTCGGAGCATCTTGGGTGCAACGATTAGGAGGATATCTACTTTGATATCTCTGTTCTTTACGCCAATTGCTAGGACCGGAGGTTGATTTCTAAATCTCTATTCCTTTTGTTGTTTTCGTTTATGACTAGTATAATCATGTTATTACTTTTTCGTTATAATCCTATTATAATTGTTTTGTGGTAATACGGATTCCCACATTGCCAAATTGAAGTGTAACAAACCCATTTCAAAGTCTTTATTTCTTTAAATAGGTTTTTTACTTTTACAAAAATGGCAAAAATTACTTTTCCCATAAAAGTATTTCATGCTAAGATTTTTGGTGCCTTGAGCTTTGCATTTATGTCCCAAGTATCTTCTAAAGAGATTTTTGTATGATACATCATATTACCTCTTGGGCACAAGAGTTAAGTGTTGCTTTTCCACTCTAAACCTTTACACTTACTCTTCTATAAATAGCCCCAACATGTCTCATTTAATGCTAAGACTTTTAAGAGCATTTAATTGAAAACCTTGCAAATCATTTATGCATTCAAAGAGCTTTGTCCTTTTAATATTTGAAAAACGTTTTTAAGCAAAAGTCTTCACTTGTTTTCAAGCTTTAAAACTCCTGTATCAGTTCGTTGTACTGTGACATACTAAGTCTGTTCCATGATCTCGTGTTTAGGTCTGAATTGTAATCTCCACGTTCATCAAGGTGAACAATTGAGATTAAAGGCTTTGTAAACCTATGAGATAGAACAATCACTTCTTCACATTTAAGTTACTTAGTTGAGTACAACCGGGGTTGGTTGGAAGGTTATTTTCATTGTAAGGGGTTTAGTAAGTTTGAGTAAATTTCTAAACAAGCAATAAAATAACATTGGACGTAGGCTTCGGAGTAGAAGCTGAACCAATTGAAAAGCATCGTCTTGTTTGTTCATTTACTTTGTCATTTACTTCTCGTCTTTATTTTATAGCTTATTCCGCTGCACTGTCCATGTTACAGTACATGATACTGTGACATAGATCTGCATGTTTGATTTTGTGAACTTAGTCTTAATTAAGTTTCTCAATATTACTCAATCGATCTCTTCTTATTAAGTTATCATTTAATCAAGTTGAAGGAAAATTTGAAAAGGCCACCTAATTCACACCCTCCCCCTCTTAGGTGTAATCGTTCTTAACTCTTCAATATAATATATTTGGTTACTAATATTTAAGAGATTTTCGGTAGTATTATATATACACCGTAATTGTAATAGTTAGACACGAACGAATATCAGTAACAATTATCTTTATGAACTCTCTCTTCTCGATCTCATATTTCTATCTTTTCTCTGACAGTTCTTCTATGCAACGGACAACTTCTTTATACTATACATAGCAATAACGGAACTACCCCGAATAAAAATCTGAACGCTATCTCGTCTGCTGAAGAAACATCTAAACAGAAGCAAGAATTGTTAGGGTACATTGTCGAAATCCCTTCATATATACTTCTTCTGTTGATGGCGTCTGTATAAGATAAGGGTTTTTGTTATTTCTGAAAGTTACTGTTACATTGATATTGAATACATATTTATAATGGGACGTGCTTTTTCACATACGAATTTTACTCTTTCACATACGTCTTTTACAAATTCTACCCTTGTCAATTTTTTCATTCCCACCCAAATCAATTTTTTATCCCATTTCCCTTGTCCCCCTTCACCATCAAACCACCGTCCACCACCACCCCTTCAGCCTCAGGCCGTCCCGGACTCCCAAACATTTTAGTCTATAGATAAGTGGTCATCACCCTATAACAATAACCCCAAAAGCACCCACTTTAGCCTCAGGCCGTCCCCACTCCCAACGCACCACCTAACATAGCCGTCTCACACTCAGCCGTTTCAGATGGACATCGAAGACGAAGACGGATGTGAAATTTCATATATACAGTAAAAAGATGAATCCATCAGATATCAGATGCCATTATTGGCAAAGCAAAAAAATTTCAAATTAATAAGACAGTTTGGTGTGGAGTTGTGGACTGAAGACCAAGAACTGATTCCTTTCTTCGAATGATTGTGCACACCAATCAAGCATTTTTATAATTTCAATAATGGATAAAGCTAATCATTTTAACAAACATATTAATAAATTGTTAAACAATAAAATTATATCGCTAATTTAAAAATTATAATTCATTGTTCAAGTTTTTAGAGTAATTAGATTCGGTTTAAGAGGATAGGTTTAGTTAAAAGGGTAAGATATGGAAAGTTTATGAAAGAGTGTATGTGAAAGAGTAAAATCCGTATGTGAAAAAGTAATTCCGTTTATAATAATACATGCTAGGGTAGGGTTACAATACTTGCTGTAATTACAATGATATGAGAATATCATCCTTCTATTTTTACAGTGGGAACATAATAAGTATCCCTTGATTTTAGGAGGGAATTGATGTTGTGATTATGTTGCTTGTTTTGTAGTGATATGGTTAATACGCCCCCGCAAGATGGACGTCCGATGAGAGAGGCCTATCTTGTTTCGTAGCTCCAGATATTGGGTTTTGTGGAGTGGCTTAGTAAGGATGTCAGCTAACTGGTCTTTGCTAGCGATGTGTTGAATGCGAACTTGACTCTGTTGCAGCTGCTCTTTGACAAAGTGAAAGGAGAGGGCCATGTGTTTCATTCACGAGTGGAACACCGGATTCTTTGCATATAGAGTGGCGGAGATGTTGTCACAGAAAATTGCTGGAGATTTAGTAACTGTGATGTGGAGTTCAGTGAGCAGGTTGCGAAGCCAGAGAGTTTCTGTTGTGACAGAGGCGACGGCACGGAATTCAGCTTCAGTTGTGGAAAGAGCAAGACCGCGTTGTTTTTTGGAAGACCATGATATAGGATTCCGTCCTAGGTAAATAATGTAACCTATGGTTGAGAGGTAGTTATCTTTGTCGCCAGCGTGGTCTGCATCACAGAATGCATGGAGACAGGAGGGTGAGTTACGGTGTAGCTGGATGCCAAAGGTTTGAGTCCCTTGTAGATAGCGAAGTAGACGCTTTAGAACAGTCCAGTGAGTGGCGGTTGGGTGATGAAGAAATTGAGCAAGACGGTTAATAGCAAAGGCAATGTCGGGTCTGGTTAGAGATAAATATTATAAACTGCCTACTATAGCACGATAGTTGGAGTGGTCCTGGATTTGTTGGTGATCTTCACGCGTGAGTGGTGGAGTTGTGGCCATTGGTGTAGTATTTGGTTTGGCATCAATCATTTTGTATTTGGTAAGAAGGTCGTAAACATATTTAGACTGATTTAGGTGTAAGCCAAGTAAATTGGGTGTAACTTCGATGCCCAAAAAATACGATAATGGGCCAAGGTCTTTTAGCGAAAAACGTTGTGCTAATTTGTCAATAAAAAATTGTAATTGCGTAGGATGCGGTCCGGTGACAATGATGTCGTCAACATAAATTAGCATATAAATACAGCTTGTTTTGGTGTGTAGTGTAAATAAAGATGGGTCAGAAACGGATTGTTTGAAGCCGTATGTAAGAAGGTAGATTTTTAGTTTGGTGTACCAAGCTCGAGGGGCTTGTTTAAGCCGTATATGGCCTTTTTTAATTTACAGACATAATCAGGTTTTGCTTGGTCGACAAAGCCGGGTGGTTGAATCATAAATACATTGTCAGTTAAATGACCTTGTAGGAACGCATTATTAACGTCTAGTTGTCTGAGTGACCATGACTTGGTGACGGCCAGAGATAGTATGAGATGAACGGTTGTGGGTTTTATTACCGGGCTAAAGGTTTCGGTGTAGTCAATGCCTGGTCTTTGGTGGAACCCTTTTGCAACAAGGCGTGCCTTATGTTGTTTAAGGGTGCCATCGGGGTTATATTTGTTCCGAAAGACCCACTTGCAGCCTATAGCATTTTGGGATGACTCACGCGGGACTAGTGTCCAGGTATTATTGTTTTCAAGAGCGGTAAATTCATCTTGCATAGCTTGTCGCCAATGAGGAAGGATAAGTGTTTGCTTGACCGTATTAGGTAGGTTGTCAGTATTAGAGGTAATGTGAGCGAGATTGGCGTAGCGAGGGTTGAGCTTGCGAATGTTATGGTCCAGTCGAGTGGTGATGGTTTTAGGTGGTGGGGCTGGTTTGGACCATTTAGGATGTTGGGTAAAAGGGAGCTCGGTGTTGGTGGTAGTGATGGCAGAGGACATAGGGCGATCAAGGGTGTGGGAAATGTCGTGGAGGGTGGAGGACGAGAGGTAGAGGGTCGTCGAGAGTAGACATGGATGAGGGGTTGTTGTATTCGGTTAGGTGGAGCAGTGGCGGGTGGTGGTGATGGCGTAGGTGGGGTAGTGGGTGGTAGAAGCGGTATGTGAAGCAAGCACCATTCATTAGTATTGGAGATAGAGGATGATGTAGGGGATGTGGTTTGTGTTTTACGAAAGGGAAAATCGTCATCAATGAATTGGACATGCCTTGATGTGTAAACGCGTTGCGTTTTTGGATCAAGGCAATGGTAAGCACTTTGAGTATTTGAGTATCTAATAAAGATACAAGCGAGAGAACGATCTTCTAATTTATGTTTAATGTATGGTCTTAACCATGGATAACAGAGGCATCCAAAGTTATGGAGCTTTGTGTAATTGGGTAGAGTATTATGGAGCTTGGAATAAGGTGAGCAACCATTTAACGTTTTGGTGGGCATTCGATTGATAAGATAGGTTGCCGTACAAAAGGCAAATGGCCAATGATTGGTTGGTAGGCCGACATGGTTTAGTAAGGCGAGTCCTGTTTCAACAATGTGACGATGTCGTCTTTCGGCATAACCATTGTGTTCCAGGGTATGGGGAGGTGACGTATTGTGGGTTATACCGTCATTTAATAGGTTTTGATTTAGTTTTGTGTATTCACCACCATTGTCAGAAAAGAAACGTCTAATGGGTCATTGAAAATATTTCTCAACTAATGCTTTAAACTGAATAAAAATAGTAGTGGTTTCGGATTTTCGTTTTAATGGATATAGCCAAGTATATTTGGTGAAATGATCAACGAATGTTACATAGTATTTGTAATGGTCTCGGGATAGTACTGGGCTTGTCCATAAGTCCGAAAAACTTAGATCTAGTGGTGCGTTCGAATGCAGTGAAGAAATTGAAAATGGTTGCTTTTTGCTTTTGGAGATACTACAGGAATGACAATGTTCATAATTTCTAATCGGAAATGATAACGTTTTATTGATAATTTTGATTACATCATAAGACGGATGGCCTAACTTATGATGCCATGATAGTGACGGTGTCTCGTTGACAGCAACTAGAGCAACTGGTTTTGAAGGACACCATTCGTAAACCCCTTGATTAGCACGACCCTGGAGAAGAATTTTCCCCGATTGAATTGCCTTTACAAAAAAAGAGTCATGTGAGAAAATTACGTAAGAATTATTGTCACGACATAATTGCGAAATTGACAAGATATTACACGAAATTTTTGGGACATGAAGAACATTATTAAAGTTAAGGCAGTGTAATTGAAAAGAACCTGTATTGGCAATTGGAAGCGTGGAACCGTCACCGATAATCAAATCATCGAAGCCATCATATGGAGAATGAAAGGCCAAGGTGTCTAAGTCGTGGGTGAGGTGGTGTGACGCTCCACTGTCAAGCAGGAAGTTCTGGTTTGGTTGAGGGCTGCCGGAGGTGGCAATATGGGCTTGCGGTGGGTCTGGTTGTTGGCGGTAGGAGGGTGGTTCGGGAAACACAATGTTTGGAAAAATTTTCCTGAATAAGGGGCAGTTGGCAATGACGTGACCGGGTTGTCGGCACCATTGACAGCGTCCCTTGAAGGGCCTCGGGTTGTGATTGTTTGTGGACTGGTTGGAGGTGTTGTTGGCTGCGTATGACTGGTTGGAGGCAGGCTGATTGTTGTGGCGATAGTGGCTACGGTTGTGGGCGTTTCCTCGATAGGCGGGATTGGCGGATGGTGTGAAATGGTGGGTCGTGGGTTGGTGTTTCACGAGGAGCTCATGTTGCAAGAGTTTCTCGTGAAGTGCCTCAAAGGTAATAGGGTTGTCTCGGGCTCTAACGGTATCAATAACCGGTTTGTAGAGCTCGTAATCTAAGCCTTTAAAAAATTTTGATACGACATCTTCGGGATCTAAGGTTTTTTCCATAAGAGCGAGTTGAGCGACACATGATTTTATTTGGTTCATATAGTCAGTGATGGTTTGATCCGTCGTTTTTACGATGGAATCAAGTCGTTCTTTTAGTTGTAGGATATGTGCTCTTGAAGGGTTGGCGTAGGTGTGAGCTAGAATGTCCCACGCCTCCTTGGATGATTTTGCTCGAACTATCAATGACTGAAGAGCGGATGATATAGTGCCCATGAGAGCGCCAAGTATTAATCCGTCTTGTTTTAGCCAAGATAGATAAGATGGATTCGGTTTTTCAATGGTATCTTTGTCAACAAAGGTTTTTGCTGGGGGACTCTCGGATCCATCGAGGAATCCGAGGAGACTGAAGCCAAACAAAATATGCGTTAATTGAAAGTGCCAAGCAGTGTAGTTTAGTGGACTTAGTTTTACGCAATGGTTCAAATTCAGTGATGTCAACGGTTTTGTGGTGTCATGAGGGTTTGGGACGGTGGCGTCAGTATTGGTAGTGGTGTTTGTCATGGTGAGGGAGGGTGGCGGAAGCACGGTTGTGTGGCGTTTGAATATGGCGCGCCGGGGTCGAAGGTTGAAGGTGGATCGATGTAGGTCTCTTGATACCATATAAAATAAGGGTTTTTGTTATTTCTTAAAGTTACTGTTACATTGATATTGAATACATATTTATAATAATACATGCTAGGGTAGGGTTACAATACTTGTTGTAATTACAATGATATGAGAATATCATCCTTCTATTTTTACAGTGGGAACATAATAAGTATCCCTTGATTTTAGGAGGGAATTGATGTTGCGATTATGTTGCTTGTTTTGTAGTGATATGGTTAATAGTCTGCAGACTATATTTTAGGTCCATTATGTAATATAGAAAAAAAAAACACATTAATTGTTAAGAAGATGGTGTGGAACTTATTGCTATTATTTGAATAATTGAATCAAAGTCGCTGGAGGTCATTTCTCGAAAAAGACTTTTGACTAACGGGGACGAAAGCGACGGGATCTCCTATTAATTATTCCTTAATACTCCCTATGTCTCGTTCAATTGTTGTCATTTGCTTTTTGGACACTATTCATCAACGGAGAGAAACCTTAAAATAATTTCCAATTCATAAGACAAAATATAGTCATGAGAGATCTTGTTTGATTCGTTAAGCACGTTAATATCAAAATTTTATAATTTGACACTTATGTGGTAAAAGATATTTTCGAAATGAAATATGCATTGGCCAACGTGTAAAAGGCAAAGGTCAACGATTGACTGGGACAGAGGAAGTACCATCTATTATTGGATAATTGATTCTAATGATGTTTTCAACTATGACTTCTGTATTGTTTTTTTGCTTATTCAGTTACTTGTACGTGTGAATTAAGTTGTTTCTTGAAACTTCATACTTTCTAACTTTGTGAATGAATTGTGGCCGTTAATTGGTACTGGATTGTCCAATACGGTACCGGAGAGGATCCTTCCTCGAAATTAGCTGAATTATTATCACTTATATAGTCACAAGTCACAACTTATGCCGGTTGTACGAGTCGTTAAAAATACTCGGTAGTTTCAGTCACATTAAACTTTCATCAATTTCTAACATACCCTCTATTGTATGGCTGTAAGTTCCCTATTCATTTGTCTCTACTCTTTACATTATCAAATTGACATTTATTCCTTCAGAGTTTTTGTTTGATGTTACAATAGGTACATGGATGAAAAAGTCTAGTCTTAATTACACAAGAAATTGCTTTGTTCATTTTTTATGCTTGATTTGAGTGATAACTCAGAAGTAGAACTTTTTATCGGGTTTGCTATAATATTACACTCCTTTCATCCGAATTAAATTGTCCCATTTTCGATTTACTCCATCACGAAGTAATTATCCCATGTGAATATCTTATATCGCTGTTAGTTAATAATCACTATATTCAACTCACTTCTGTTTGCAGTCCCTAGTCCCGGAAATTGGTGTATATGATGGTGAACAAAATTTCTCAGCTGAGTCTGAAGATGACGGGAGAATCATAAATGTTGGCGAGCCTGGAGGTGCAGAGAATGAGCCATCAATTAACAAACACGACGATGCGCCTCAACTAGATCAGGATTCGATGCCGTCACAACAGAAGGATTGCACCAATATGTCACAGTTTGGAAAATGCAATGTTTGTTAATGAGAAGTCATTGTGATTAGTCAAATGTCCAGTTTTTCATTCATATATCTTTATTTGGAAGCCAAAATCTGACTGTGTTGTTGTTGTATTTATTTAGGAAAGAATTCCACTGTTTGGTGAATGCAATAGTGATCCTGCACAAGCTGAAGGGTGCACAACTGCATTTTCAAGTCCGAAAAGGGCGAGGCGAACTCTTAACCGCAGGGTAACTCAACCGCACAGGGAAACTACACCACTTAACTGTGAGATGGTTCCACGGATTGCTGACAGTTCTTGGCCTCTACCGACAGTCAATGGGGATGCTTTTGGAGGGCGGAATTGTATTTTTGCACAAATTGGAGGGTACGGAATTGCATTATCATGTAGAGGAGAGGATTCGACACTCCTTAACTATGGGAGGGCGCCATTGAACAGAGACCTTTTCTCTAATAACAGGGATCGACTTCTATCGGCAGCCAGTGAAGACACTTATGGAGGAGGAAACAAAATGAGCTGAGAAACAACAACCCATAATTATGGGAAGGCGCCATTGATCGAGGATAGCGCTGATAGTGCTCTGCCTTTACCGTCAATCAATGAGCGGAGTAGCTATCCTACACAAGCTGAAGGGTATACAATTGCATTGCCAACGGCACAAAAGACGACACTTGACGGAAAATCCAAATTGCAGCTCATGAATTTATCGATAAGGGATACTGCGCTATGTAGCTATGGGAGGGAGCCACTGATCGAGGATATTTCTGCTGATAGTGCCCAGCCTGGGCGGCCTCTACCGTCACTTAATGACGAAACTTATGGAGGAGGAATTAATACAAGGTATGATAAAAAAAAAAGGTTGTCAATCCATAGTTCAAATGGAAAATGCTAGCCAAGGTCATGGAACTTCAGCAATTCAGGTTTCCTCGCCAGTCAATCCGTCTGAACAAAAATCTACTCATCGGGTGAATGCGACTGTAAAAATTACAGAAAAGGCAAGTAGTAAATCATTTTTTACTAATATGTATTCTTATATATGATAGACTCTAATTAGATTATGTCGATATCTCAACATATTCCCTAACATATATGATATACTACCAGCGTCTCATTTATGGGCTTGCTTGGGATGAGAGTAATTATTAATGGAGTAATGGGAGTTAAAAGAAGAAGAAATTGGAGGAAATTGGTGCTTTGTGATGGTTGTGGAGGGTGGAAAGAGGAGGTGAGGGAGGAATTATTACCTCCATATGGAGGTAATGCATTACTTGAGGGGGAGGTAGGTAACTATTACTCCCTTAATGGAGGGACTATTACACTATATTTCCTCATTTCTATCCATTTTCATCTCCAACCCCGTCACTTCCCTCCATTTTTTAGTTCATTTAAGCCCTATTACTCCCGTAATAATTACTCCCATCCCAAGCAAGTCCTATATGGTTCATTTTCGACTTTTGTATATTTGTGAGAAAATAGTGGTGTAAGACTGTAAGTCACTACCAACATCAAAGTTACTATCAAAACCAAAAGGGAACAATTATTGTCATTCCTTCCTACTCCAAGAGATACCATAATGAGTTAATACGCGGTTTCTAGGACAACACCTGACCATGTTATTGTCATTTTACGATTTCTAAGACACTGCTCGCCCTCTATCGTCAATCAGTTTGTATTTTTTCATAAAATAAATATGGTCAAAGTTATGAAATGGCAACGGTAAAAGGGAGTACATCTGTTGATCTGTACATAGTTATTTCAAGTGATCAGCATGTTTGGATATCTGAAAGTCTAAAATGTGCTTCCATTGTCTCTCTTGTTTCAGAACGGAGGTGTTTTCAATGGTTCCGGTAATGAATGCAATCTCGTCTCTTTAACAAATAACCAAAGAGAAATCAAGAACTGAAAGGGAGTTTTCCTCAGGTGTTAATAAGCTTTATTATGGCATTCATTTGTGTTTAATAATATGTAATTAGTATGAGCCTTTCCGGTTGCTTTGGCTTTCCGGATGCCCGTCTCTTCTTCTCCCTTGTACTATAATATGTGATGATGTTCAATGAAGAAAGGCAACAATTCTACTGTTATCTACATTAACATGGTATCAGTGAGTTTTTCCAGAAAATTAAAATCGTCATAATCTTCGTCCTTATCGTCATGACTAACGGCGAAGGTTCTCATACCAAAATCGATGTTACATCCCCGTATTATCTCGGTCCTGGTGACAAACCTGGTGATTTAATCACCCCTATTCGTCTCACCTTAACAAACTTTGATGAATGGTCTCACGATGTTCGTGTTGCCCTCAAATCGCGTCGCAAATTCGCCTTCGTTAATGGTACCATTAACGAGCCTCAATCCCCCTGCACTCAAGATGATTGGGAAACAATACACTCCATGTTAGTGTCGTGGCTCACACACACGTTTTCCCCTGAAGTCCGTTCACTGCTGCCCAAATATGAAAATGCTAAGCGCTTATGGGATGATTTACATGAGCGGTATAGCGTTGTCGATGGTTCTCGCATACAACAATTGAAAGCCAGTTTGCAGGACTGTCGTCAGACCGACGGTATGTCTATTGCTGTTTATTATGGAAAACTTTGCCAATTGTGGGACGACCTAGATCGTCAAGAACCGATTATTGAATGTGACTGCTGCACTGCGTGTACAAGCAGTAAGAAATACGTCGAGCGGCGTGAATCCGACCGCTTACATCAGTTTTTAATGGGATTATTGAAGGGTTCATATGGCAGCCTTCGCACCGTTATTTTGTCTCAATCGCCCCTTCCTAGTGTTGCTAGAGCGTTTCATATGCTTACACAGGAAGAACGGGTGCGCGGAACCGAGCATCCTCCTGCTTCCACGCATTCTGACCTCTCCACCTTTAATGTCGCCTCTCACTCACGCCCATCCTCCAAACCTCCGTCTCAGATGACCCGTGCTGAACGTCAACAACTTTATTGTAGCCATTGTACTCGTAGAGGGCACAATCGCAGCATGTGCTTCGATCTCCTGGATGAAAAACCAAATTGGTGGTATGAATTGAAAGGTCTGCCAATCCCAATTGGCGGTGGAGGCGTTAATTCGGGTCGTGGGGGAGGACGTAGTGGGTCTGGTTCTGGCCGTGGTGGGTCTGGTTCTGGCCGTGGTGGGCGTGGTGGTGGTTTTCGTGTTCAGCAGCATGATGATGTTAGAGGAGATGAAGTAGGGCATGATACTTCTAAACCCGTGAGTGCTGGTATGGTATCATACCCAAGCACGTCAAAGCCCACGTCTCAAGAAAATAATTCTTTGGTAACTATTTATGGTACACCGTCACATACACACTCCGGTAAGTGGTTAATTGATTCCGGTTGTTCTCATCACGTCACGGGTAATGTTTCTCTTCTTTGTGATATTCGAGAAATTACGAGTCGGGTTGTGGGCTTACCCGATGGCACTAAAATTTCTGCTAAGTGTGTGGGACGGGTTCAACTTACCCCAACCATTACATTAAATCCCGTTCTTTATGTTCCCCAGTTAACTTGTAATCTCATATCGACCTCACAATTAAGTGATGCTTTAAATTGTGAATTTATAACAAATTCCACTGCTTGTCTTATTCAGAACCGGGATACGAGGGCGACGATTGGCACGGGTAAGAGACTGGATGGACTATACTACCTATGTGCTAAGCTGCAAGAGACGGATTATGTGAGCAACATCGCAGTGGATTCCCTTGATTTATGGCATACCCGACTAGGCCATCCTTCCGAACAAGTTGTTAAATTGCATCCTTTCTTACGTACTAATAAACAATCTTTGTCAAAACCGTGTGAGGTTTGTCACCGTGCTAAACACTCTCGCCACATTTCTTCTTTAAGTGAAAATAAAAGTGGGTATGCATTTGAATTGATTCACTGCGATTTATGGGGTCCGTACGACCATCCGTCTCACTCAGGTGCTCGTTATTTTTTAACTTTGGTTGATGACTATTCTCGTGGAGTATGGATTTATCTTCTGAAAACTAAAACTGAAGTAGCAGCTAAGTTCATGTTGTTTGTTGCCATGATAAAACGACAATTTGCCGCTGAGATAAAAATTGTTAGGAGTGATAATGGGACCGAATTTTCTCCTTTGAAATCCTATTTTGATAACAATGGCATTCTATTCCAGTCCTCATGTGTTGGGACACCCCAACAAAATGGGAGAGTTGAGCGGAAACATCAACATATTCTTAATATTGCGCGTGCTTTGCGCTTTCAGGTTGGTCTCCCTATTATTTTTTGGGATGATTGTGTGTTGGCAGCCTCATATTTGATCAATCGGACTCCGTCCCGATTGCTTAAAGGAAACACACCGTTTCAGATGTTATTTGGTCGAGAACCAGACTTTACCTCTTTACGCGTTTTTGGGTCCCTTTGCTTTGCTCATAATCAACGGGCACGGGGTGATAAATTTGCAAGTCGGGGAAGGAAATGTGTGTTTGTAGGGTATCCTAACGGCAAAAAGGGTTGGTACCTTTATGACCTTGATACTCAAGAATTTTTCTTCTCCCGGGATGTCACATTTTATGAAAATAAATTTCATTTCCTTGATGATTCTAGATCTGACGGTTCTCAGTCAGAAAATACAAGCCCCTCTTCTGACTATGTTGTTTCGTGGGATGATGATGAGTCTGATACGGGTACTCACCAAGCTTCCGCAGAACCTGACGGTTCGTCCACTCCTAGTACACCCGTGTCACCTTCTCTTAATAATGAGCCATTGGGACGGGGACACCGTACTAAATTTCCGTCTCGATCTCTCCGTGATTTTATTACTGATCTTCCTAGCGACGAAGATGATGAAGCAGGTAGTCCATCCAGCATCTCCAACCTCGATGTGTCTTCGCCGCTCTCAGGTACAAAATATCCCCTTGCTAATTATTTGTCTTGTACTCGTTTTTCGCCACTGTATCGTTCTTATTTGGCAGCTCTGTCTGCTCACTCTGAGCCTAAGTCTTACAAAGAAGCCGTGAAAAGCGAAGATTGGCGTAAAGCTATGGAGTTTGAAATGCAGGCCTTAGTTGATAATAAGACATGGACTTTGGTTCCGCTTCCGCCCGGAAAGAAAGCATTGGGTAACAAGTGGTTATACAAGATCAAATACAAATCTGATTCTACCATCGAGCGTTTAAAAGCTCGGTTAGTTGTTTTTGGGAATCATCAAACAGAGGGGGTGGATTATGCAGAAACATTCGCTCTTGTTGCTAAGATGACCACCGTCCGCACTTTTCTTGCTGTGGCCACAACCAAGAATTGGTTCATCCATCAGATGGATGTTCATAATGCTTTCCTCCACGGTGACCTGCACGAAGAAGTCTATATGCGGTTACCTCCTGGTTTTCAGTCTCCTGTTCCCGGTCTTGTCTGTCGTCTCCAAAAATCCTTATATGGCCTCAAGCAAGCACCTCGTTGTTGGTTTGCTAAGCTGGGTGTGGCTTTAAAAGAATATGGGTTTATACAAAGTTACTCCGACTATTCTTTATTCACATATGTGAAAGGGGAGGTTCGGTTGCATGTCTTGGTATATGTGGACGATTTGCTCATTTCTGGAAGTGACAAATCCGCTCTTTCAACTTTCAAAAATTACCTAAGCTCATGCTTTCACATGAAAGATTTAGGCAATCTGAAATATTTCTTGGGCCTTGAAGTGGCGAGGAATGGTTCTGGAATTTTCTTGTCTCAACGCAAGTACACGCTTGATATTATCCAAGAAGTCGGGCTCCTTGGTTGTAAACCAGCCCCTACTCCTATGGAGCAACACCATCAACTCGCTAGTTCTTCTAGCCCCTTTCTCGACGAACCTGAGAAGTATCGTCGCTTAGTCGGCCGTCTGGTGTATCTTGCCGTTACTCGCCCTGATCTTGCCTACACCATCCACATTCTTTCCCAATTCATGAGTGTACCCCGAATGGAACATTGGAATGCCGCTTTACGCACTGTTCGATATTTGAAGGGTACACCCGGACAAGGTATTTTTTTGAGTTCTTCTTCTGATTTACAATTGAAAGGTTGGTGTGACTCCGATTGGGCTGCATGTCCTGTCTCTCGTCGGTCCCTCACAGGCTGGTTCGTGTTTTTGGGTGTTTCTCCGATCTCGTGGAAACAAAGAAACAACCCACGGTGTCTCTCTCTTCCGCCGAGGCCGAGTATCGCTCTCTTGCAGCTGTCACATGTGAAATAAAGTGGCTTCATGGTTTATTGGACTGTTTGGGTGTCACGCTTGCTTCACCCACATCCATCTCGTGTGATAGTAAATCTGCATTACATATTGCTCACAATCCCGTCTTTCATGAGCGCACCAAACACATCGAGATAGACTATCACTTTGTTCGCGATGCCATCTAAGAAGGTCTTATTGCTCCCTCACATGTTTCTACCACTGTTCAGTTGGCTGACGTGCTTACCAAAGCACTTGGCGCGTCTCAATTTGAGACATTAGTTAGCAAGTTGGGCATATTGAATCCCTATGCTCCAACTTGAGGGGGGTAATAAGCTTTATTATGGCATTCATTTGTGTTTAATAATATGTAATTAGTATGAGCCTTTCCGGTTGCTTTGGCTTTCCGGATGCCCGTCTCTTCTTCTCCCTTGTACTATAATATGTGATGATGTTCAATGAAGAAAGGCAACAATTCTACTGTTATCTACATTAACAGGTGTGCCTAATAAAGTCACTTGTCAGTACTCACGGCTACAGGTGGTTTCGTTACAATCGTCATTGAAAGTATTGTAGATGTAAGAAAACATTAGTTGTTCATAGGATTTTGAGACAGTTATTTGCAATAGAGTATTTTATACATTCTCTGTAAATTCTGTTTTTACATAGCAATGATTGAACTACTCTGCGTAAGAGTAAAGTCTGAACAATGATTAATAAACGACGAAGTAATTCGTATTTCACAAGTATTAGCTAATTAATACAGAATAGAATATAACTATAATATATGGGCTTCAACCATCACTTTAAGGTTTTGGTTTAGATGATTAATCTATCATCGTTAAGAGCCAGTGTGACCAACCCAATGGGCAATCGAGTGAGGGGGCATAATTGTATATAACTATAATATATGGGCATTAACCACATCATCTAAAGGGTTTTGGTTGAGATGGTTGTCTATCATTACCCTCTTAGTGTCATTTCATAATTGTTGGTTTCGAGAATGAACACTCTATTGTCTCTTGCAGAAAACATCTAGAAAGAAGCCAGAATTAGTGTACTACAAGAATGTAATCGCTTGCTTTATCATTCATCTTAACCATATATTTTATACATGTACAATACCATGATATGCTAATCTACCGAGTGTAGGAAATGTAATTTATTAAATTGCAAGATATACAAAAACTAATCGGAATATATATATATATTCCGTACAAAATATATCCTACAAGAATGTATACCCCCCCCCCCCCCCCCCAGTCCCCAGAGTCAAAATGGGAAGTAGTCGGATGTTGAGTCTAGATCGAAACTCATCAAAACCATCTGAGGTACATACACCTTGTTGTCGTGAGCATCTTGTAAACGACGAGGTGTAAACATAAATTATAGGATCTTGATTAAAGCAATAATTACTGAAAGGTACTTACGTGGTGCAGCCATCAGATCTGATAATAAAGTTATTTGAGAAAGATAAATAATAAACCCTTATTGCTTTGCCTTCTCCTACCTTCCTTATTCTCTAATTCACTTTCTTTCTTGTGTGTTGGTGATATGAATGAATTAGGTTAAAGCACAAACATGTGTACTTATATAGAGAGGTGGCAGGAGGGGCTTTATGGAATAAGTAGTCAGTTATGTTAATAGCCTGTAACTATTAACCATAATCTACTTAAACTAGGACTCCTAACAAAAACCCGAAACAATATATTTAACCATTATTTAATTAAGGCAACTAATATCAGTAATTAGGTCCACACAATAGAGAATTAAATAATATTAATATAATAATTCTTACATTCTCTCACTTGGACCATATTACTGATTAAAACATAATGTCACTCTTAATTGTAACATAAGGCGCGTAGACGGTTAAATGAATACATAATGGGTTTATCTTAATTACCGTGATCATCCCTGAACAATTGGTTGAGTCATGGCGGAGACACTACTATAAAAGAGAAGTGGTCCTTCCATGTACTACGGACCAATCACTTAGAATAATCAGTCTGTACAAGGAGCAAACATAATCCCCAAATAATGTCCTTGAGGAAAAGGACTAATTCTGTTAATCGTGCAACAATAATGTATACAATAACAATAATACGATACAGAAAAGTGTTCGGAATTCATCATCATAATAAAACATAAATCGATTAATCAAAACATAAGTGTCATTATTACAAAGCACTAGCATGATCCATACATAAAAGAAAAGCCTTAATGATTATCCTCCTGACCCATATCAATAGCATGCTTCAAAAATGTCTTTGGAGGTAATCCCTTAGTTAAAGGATCTGCTATATTAGCACTAGTATTAATGTGCTCAATTGACACAGTGTTTTTCCGAACTTCCTCCTTAACTGACAAGTATTTCATTTCCATGTGCTTTATTCCTTTAGAATACTTGTCATTCTTCGAAAAGAAGACAGCTGCGGTATTATCACAATAAATTCTCAACGGCCTTGCAACAGAATTCATAATGCTAAGCCCTGAGAGAAAATTCCGCAACCATAAAGCTTGAATAGTAACCTCAAAGCACGCTACAAAGTCAGCTTCCATAGTGGACGAGGCAATAATTGTTTGTTTAGCACTTTTTCAGGACATTGCTCCCCCAGCTAAAACAAACACATAACCAAAAGTGTTTTTCCTTGAGTCCACGCATCCTCCAAAATCTGAGTCAGCATATCCAAGAACCTCGAGCTGATCAGTATGTCTATAAGTGAGCATTTTGTCCCTTGTTCCCTTCAAGTACCTTAAAACCTTCTTAGCCGCACTCCAATGACCCATTCCAGGATTGGACTGATATCGACCCAACATACCTACTGCAAAACTTATGTCAGGTCTTGTACAGACATGCGCATACATTAAGCTTCCAACCAGAGATGCATAAGGAAAGTTTTTCATGGTATTTCGTTCTAGCTCAGTCTTAGGGCACATACTTAAGCTGAACTTATCCCCTTTCTGAATAGGAACATCATTGGATTACATTTTACCATGTTAAATCTTTCTAAAACTTTACTGATATAGGCTTTCTGAGACAACCCTAATGTCCTTTGTGATCTGTCTCGAGATATTTCCACCCCGATCACATAGGACGCCTCTCCCATATCTTTCATCTCAAAGTTGCTTGATAGGAAATCTTTATTTTGACGTAATAGTCCCAAATCACTGCTTGCTATAAGTATGTCATCGACATATAGGACCAAAAATGCAAACTTACTCCCACTGATCTTCAGGTATATACACTGATCAACAGTGTTTTCTTGAAACCCCAAGGAGGTAATGGTATTATGGAACTTAATATACCATTGTCGAGAAGCTTGCTTAAGTCCATAAATGGACTTCTTTAATATACAGACTTTGTCCTCTTTGCCATCAATAATGAAGCCTTCAGGCTGAGCCATGTAGACTTCTTCTTCCAAACTTCCATTCAAGAATGCCGTTTTCACATCCATTTGATGTAGCTCTAAATCAAAATGAGCTACAAAAGCTAAAATGATCCGTAATGAATCCTTCTTAGAAACTGGAGAGAAGGTTTCATTATAATCAATGCCTTCTTTCTGATTAAAGCCTTTAGCTACCAGTCTGGCTTTATGTCGTTCAATATTACCTGAGGAGTCGCGCTTGGTCGTAAAGACCCACTTGCAGCCGACAGCCTTATGACCTACTGGTAAATTGACCAACTCCCAGACCTCATTCTTAGCCATAGACTCCATCTCTTCTTTCATGGCATTAATCCATTTATCGGAATCATTGCAATTCATAGCTTGTGAAAACGTAACCGGATCATTATCAATACTAATGTCAAATTCACATTGTTGTAGATATACATAGTCATCTGAAGTAGTTGGCTTTCTAGGTCTTGTGGACCTTTTTAATACTATTTCAGGGGATGTATCAACAACTTCAGTGGCAATGTTATCATTCGGGAGTGGAGGGTCATCAACGTTAGGTTCCACAATATTGACTGGGTCAACATTATCATTATGTGGAACATCATCAATTGAAATTGGGGGCAAGGAAGCTGGAATTGCCACCCTAACTTCATTGACTATGACATCCCTTACCTGATCACTCCCACTAACTTCGCCATTCTCAAGGAATTTGGCATTTCCGGTTTCCACAATTCTTGTTCTGTGTGTAGGACAGTAAAACCTATACCCTTTAGACTTTTCTGGATAGCCGATAAAGAACCCACTAATGGTTCTTTGATCGAGTTTCCTTTCATGTGGATTATAAATGCGTGCCTCTGCTGGGCATCCCCATACATGCAAATGTTGAAGACTCGGTTTCCACCATTTCCATAGTTCAAATGGTGTCTTTGAAACTGCCTTACTGGGAACCCGGTTTCCAACATACACAGCAGTCATAAGGGCATGCATCCACAACTTCATGGGTAAGTTGGTATTACTCATCATTGTCCTTACAGCCTCTAATAGGGTTCGATTACGCCTCTCAGCTACACCATTCATCCATGGAGAACCAGGAGTTGTGTACTGAGGGACAATACCCAAATTTTCAAGGAGTTTTGTAAAGGGACCAGGATGTTGTCCTGATTCATCATATTTGCCATAATATTCACCACCTCTATCTGACCTTATGATTTTCACTTTCTTTCCCAATTGCCTTTCAACCTCCTTAATGTAAACCTCTAAGGCGTTTACTGATTGAGATTTTTCATGCAAAAGGTAAAGGTAACAATAACGTGAATAATCATCGATAAATGTGATAAAATATTTCTCTCCGCTCATGGAGGGAACATCAAAAGGACCACAAATGTCTGTATGTATAATTTCTAATAACGCAGTGCTTCTTGTGGACCCTTTCTTGGTGTGTTTGGTTTGCTTACCTTTAATGCATTCCACACACGTCCCAAAGTCCGTAAAATCAAGAGAAGGTAACATATTGTCTTTAACCAATATGTTCATTCTTTCTCTTGAAATATGGGTCAAACGTTTATGCCACAAGAAGGAGGAACTCTCATTAGATCTTCCACGTTTCGAACCAACATTATTATGCAGAGAAACATTATAAGAAACACAAAGAGATTCTGAAAACAATTTGTCTAAATAAATACGATATAATCCGTTTTCTAAAATCCCAGAACCAACAAAAATATTGTCTCGATACATACTGAAACAACCTTGTCCAAAACATAATTTAAAACCACTATTATCTAACTTAGAAACTGAAATTAAATTGCGTCCGAAGGAGGGAACATAAAGTGTATCCTCCAAAATCAACTTAAATCCAGTGCTTAATTCCAAGCTAAATCTTCCAATGGCTTCTACTTAGGCTTTTTCTTTATTCCCCATGTATAAAGAGGCCTCATTTGGATTTATGGTTCTTGTCATAAGGAATCCCTGCAAGGAATTCGAAATGTGTACATTAGAGCCTGTATCTAGCCACCAAGTGTTAGAAGGAACTTCAACATAATTTGATTCGAAACATACTAAAGCCAAAGGCTTACCCTTCTTTTCGAGCCAATTCTTACGCTTTATTCAGTCTTGCTGAAAGTGCCCAGGTTTTCTACAGAAAAAGCAACTTTCCTGCTTCTTAATTTCCTTCTTTACGCCAGATGCAGACGGTTTATCAGAATGGCTTGGCTTAATGCCCTTCCTGTTTCCAAACTTACCTGTAGATTTCCCGCTTGCATGATGCACATGATGTGCCTGGGGTAAACCACCATTCTTACTTGAGGCATCAGCCTCATCTTTCTGTTTGATTCTTGCTGCTTCTTGAACCAGTTTATTGGTCAATTCATTAACACTCCAAATTTCTTTAACGGTGTTGTAATGAAGGTGAAAAGCATCAAACTTATCTGGTAGAGGGTTGATTATAAACTGGGCAAGGAACGGATCCTCAACTTTCATGCCCAGTTTTCCCAACTTAGCTGCCAGATTCGTCATATGCAACACATGTTGCTGCATGGTGGTAACATTCTCATTATACTTAGCAGTGGTAAGTTCAGACATAAGTCTTCCAGCTACCGCTTTATCGGTAGTCTGAAAGCGTTCCTTAATGATTTCCATATACTTACTGGCTGTAGTACAGCCTGTCTCCGAAATGGAGGACTTAATGTTTTGTGCAGTGGTAAGTCGTAAAAATTTTAAGCAAAGACTGACACATTTCTTCCACCAGTTATACTCATCAAGTACTTCTTTACTCGCATCTTCAGCTGGTTCAGCAGGAGCTGTTCCAGTAAGCACCTGATCAAGTTCAAGAATACCCAAATAGAACTCGAGATGCTCCTTCCATTCAGAGTAATTAGTACCATCAAGTTGTGGTACTGCTTGGACACAGTTATTGAGGGAGCTTTGCAACGGTACTGCATTATGAACAATGCTCATAACATTAGGCTTTGAGTTTATCACACAATAACAATTATGACTAAGACTTGAAACTTAAATGAGTAACTTATAAACATTCATTAGGCAATGTGTAGTATCTGTGGACAACCTACGCATGCTTAATTACATAATCAAGAATACTCTCTTTATTGGGTGCTTTACTTTAATGTCAGGTTACCTGTGGGTAAAACCTTAATACGAGTTATTTCACCCCATTAGGTGCTTAGTCGGATATTCACTGCATAATTTGAGTTCACTGTGGTGAACATCAACATAATGTGAATGTCCAATTTAAATACATTATGAGATCTTATCGCGTACGAGATGAATTCACAGTGGTGAATTTCAACACGTCATAATGCAGAGGTCTCCTTTAAACGATACATAAGATATAACTAATGTATAATTGATATATAATAATAATGTACGCTAAATAAATTAATTCTATAAGCATAACGACATAATATTACACAAGCATACGGTAAAACAGACGATAAATCTCAGGAACAGCACGGGAAGTCCTCGGTCGAGTAAAACAACAGCTCGATCGAGTAGAAAAAATAAACAAGGCATCTCGATCGAGAAATACTTTAGCACGATCGAGAACAAGGCAAAAGGGAACCACTCGATCGAGTACACCATCAGCTCGATCGAGCAGAAGCAAATCAGAAGAGACTCGATCGAGTAAGCAGTGAGCTCGATCGAGTAGAAGCAAAGCAGGAAAGATTCGATCGAGTAAGCAGTTAGCTCGATCGAGCAGAAGCATAAACAAAACGCCTCGATCGAGTGAGCATTAGCTCGATCGAGTAGGATAGAAATCAGACGGCATTCATACGCATAATAATCAAAATAAATCATACAAATCGAATTAGGGCAGCGCAAATATTCATCATAAATCATATAGAAATCATCATAGATCAATTAAAAACGAAATAATTCGATTAGGGCAGCGGAAACGATTAGGGTATAAGGATACAATATCTATCATAAGGGTATACAATCAATTATGAATGAATGTTACAACATCATGATTAAAACATTAAATTCATTCATAAAAACATAATTAGAACATTAATCAGAATTACAACTATAATCACAACCATGCTCTGATACCACATGTAAACATAACTTATAGGATCTTGATTAAAGCAATAATTACTGAAAGGTACTTACGTGGTGCAGCCATCAGATCTGATAATAAAGTTACTTGAGAAAGATAAATAATAACCCCTTATTGCTTTGCCTTCTCCTACCTTCCTTATTCTCTAATTCACTTTCTTTCTTGTGTGTTGGTGATATGAATGAATTAGGTTAAAGCACAAACAGGTGTACTTATATAGAGAGGTGGCAGGAGGGGCTTTATGGAATAAGTAGTCAGTTATGTAAATAGCCTGTAACTATTTACCATAATCTACTTAAACTAGGACTCCTAATAAAAACCCGAAACAATATATTTAACCATTATTTAATTAATGCAACTAATATCAGTAATTAGGTCCACACAATAGAGAATTAAATATTAATATAATAATAATTCTTACAGTTTCTATATTTTGTATCACATCAGATTTATAGAAATTAAATTTTTGGTACAAGCATGTGTTTATTATATTGTATATGCTTCATCAAGTTTCTCGGATTGCTTGGTTGTGTGAGGCTAAAGCCTTGATAATGTTTTGATTATTATGATGTATAATGATTCATGGGAAGTCGTATCTTTAATTATAAAACGTCACTTATAATGTCCATGAATATTGACTGATGTCATGGTTAGTTGGTTAATACGCATGTCTACAACTAAGTTGTATTAATTTGATAGTAGTGAATGTGCATATCTATGATTCATTTATCATTTTATCACTATGTTCGTTATAAATATTTGATGACTTTCTTTGATGAAGGCAAAGATTAATTATATACAATAGTTCATTGAATAGTTATTTTTCACATGGTTGTGATATTGATGACTATGTTAATAATGGTTATATTATTTGGTTTGTTGATATTTGTTTTTTATTATCCATGTTTAATGTCTTGTTAATGACATTGTTGATAATAGTAGTTATACTATTTGGTTTGTGAACATTTGGTTTTAATGTTCATGTTTTAATTGGTCATTGTTGATAATGGATGATATTGATACCGGTTTTGGTATGTTAATTTAATTGTTATTGTTTTAGTCCATAACATGACTATTGTACTCACTTTAATCATGCTAGTATTGTCTTGTATGAATAATTTTTATCTTGGGTCGTTAGATAATTATTTTAGACATTGAGCATGTTTATTGAGTGGTTTAAATCTTAATATGGTGTAATATTAAGTGGTTGCCTTTTGTGTCTATTTATTATATGACATGATTAAGAGCATCTCTATGTTTGTTTTGCAATTCATATTAAGTTAATATAGTGGTTGTATTAATTTTGATTGTATGAATTGTGTCTGTACTATATTAATAGTGGTGTACTATTGAATGCACAGGGTGGGTGTGAATGTCTCTAATGGATACTCCTTGATAAAATACACGATATGCGAAATAGAGCGGTAGAATACGGTTGCTTGTATGGCTAATTAGCAAGTGTATTGGTTTTAAGTGGTGCCAAGTTCCGGTTTATGGGGACTTGAGACACTCTTGGTTGGTCAAAGGAGAAGTTGGAGAATCACTCATGAAATTTGACATAGTTTATGTCGAGTTTTGTCTCATTGGCGATCACCACAAATTTTATGTGATCAAGCATAATGAGATGATTTTGTATTAAGTATTGATAAGAATTGTTTTGTATCATGTAAAATTTGTATTGTGTTGAATATGTTTGTTTATTCAATTGGTTTATAAACTATGCTGGATATTGTTGCGCGCGGTTAATGTGAAAGTAATTTTTTGTCGACATGGATATTTGAGTGATTAATATTTTATTTATTATGTTTGATCATCATGTGTTTTATTAATCATATTAAATTTGATTATGAGTTATCATGTGGGTTGACTATGTTTCTAGTCTTTTAACACTTTGTTTTTGATGATCGGTAATTTATTCATATGGTCATATGGATGTTTGTAGTGTTTTCACTATGCTTGTTTGCTAGTATCTTATACTAGTACGGTTTTTATATGTATTTATATGGTGTTATATAATGTATGAAAATGAGTCCTATGAATGGGAATGAGTATATTATGTAATTAAGTTCTCTTGAATGTGATACATGAAAATGTGGATATTGAGCGGTAACATATGGGTAAACATATGTGGCTTAATAACATGGTGTATTGATGTAAAGCGGTACTAAGGGCATATAAATGATACCTAAGGTAGCTTAATTTTCAAGAAGAGGATGAACTCACCCATATAGGATGTAGATGTTGAGTTGTGTTGAATCTCACATTTACTATTTATAAAATATGATGATTTGTTCAATTGATATTTGATCGGTTTATTTAATTATGTTGTTAGTATGCTTACTGTTTTGTTATGATTGTTTAACATGTTAATGTCTTATATAAAGTATTTTAAGTTTATGTTGTAATTGATTTACCTTATAATCTCGGTAGTGGTGGCTTGTGATAGCTTTGATGAGATTATGTAGTAATGGTGGTCTAACCATGTAAGAGGTTAATCAATAGCATTGAATGTACAACTTTTGACAAATCCGGTTATGGAGTAGTCATTTGTTGTATGATTATTGTCATGATAATTTTTGGCATAGACCAAAGATGTTTTACCTTGTAAAATGTGGTTATGACATCGTGTTCTATTGTAAAGGACATGGGGAGGTAATGTGATTATTGGTATTAGAATCAAGGTTGAGAGTATGATTATTATTCTCAGGTTAATACTTCCAAGGTCGAGTATAACGCTTTTATTTAATGGTAAAAGTAATGTTATGACTCGGGTTTTCACTAGGACTTAAGTATTGCGGTTTGGAAAGTTGAGTAAGTAAACTAGTAAAACTAGTATTCATCTTTGGCAAAAATTAAGTAAGTGTGAAAGTGCTTAAAGTAAACCATGAATTATGGTGTGTCCTTTGTCGGTTTCCTTCGAATAGAAGGAGTAGTATATGCAAATTGGAGTGTAAACTACTATGACTTGTGAGTTTAAGGGAAGTTTAGCTAAGCTTACTTAGACTGAAATCAAACACAGACAGAAATGGGGGTTGTTTTAGAGAGAGTGACTTGTATCAACTGATATTCAAAGATATGACTTAGAGAAACTCCCCTACAGCAAGGCACAAGAGAAGGGACTCAAAGACTATTTTTGAGATAGGTTTTCAGTGTTACAGCAAAGCACAAACACCCTAGACTAGACTCAAACAGCAAGCAAGCTAATCACAGCAAGGCACAGATATAACTTGACTCACAAAGCAAGACACTGATCAAACATCTTGAAGATGTATCAGGCTTGACTCAAACTACAGCTCTTAGCGCAAGTTTCAAAGATTTGAGGGATTTCTCAAAGTTAATTCATTCATCAAAGTCTCAATAAAACAACATACAAAGACCTCCTTATATAGGGAGGTTGATATCTTGTGAACCATTGGATGTACTGATCATCCAAGGGTCAGCTTAGGACTTAAACTACTATAACAGACACTAATTAAGAGCCTCACAACAGGACGAGCTCAACAACTATAAAGTACATACACAAAAGCATAGAAAACAGACTAATGCAAAAAGTAGTAAAGCAGCCTTTGGATCTTTCCTGAAATGGAATTCTGTTGTTCTTGTTGTCTTGCTACTTTGCCCTGGATGTTTGGTTGCTCCTTGGGACTCACTACTCTTATTAGGAATTAGATAAAACCTGCCTTGGACGAGGACAAGTTGACTTAAACAAAAGGAAGTCACATCTGGACATGTACTCTCTCTGCTTTGATGTTCACTGACTCTAGCTTGGGGTGCTTGTTACTTGAATTTTTGCTAGACTTCAAAAGGGGTTATCCTGGACAAACTTGTATTTTAGTGGGTTGGCTTGATGGTAGGCCATGGTGGGGGTGGTTGGGATGCCCTGGTGTATCTCCAAGGTGCAGGGTTTGCTGATTGGTCTACCTGGTCCTGAATGGCTTTGTTTCTGTCTTGTGTGGGTAATGTGGGCTGTGTTGGGGCTTGGCATGGCTTGCTGAGCCCTAGACTGTCTTCATCACTGGTGTGGCTTGGCTTGGCTTGATCTTGGCTTGTCATGGCTTGTTGTTTGGACCTTGTAACTCGAGCTTCCATCTGAGGGGATCTTGGGGTCAGGCTTGTCTTGTTTGTGGCTTGATCATCAAGGCCCCTTGGGTGAGCTCCTGCTGCAGCCTCCCCAGGTTGAAAAGGGCTTGACCTCAAGCCTGTGTCTTCCTCTCCCTAAGAGTCTTCATAGAAGGGACTAAGATCCCCTACATTGAATGTTCCATGAACTGCATACTCTCCTGGTAGATCAATTCTGTAGGCATTAGGACCTATCTTCTCTATGACTTGAAAAGGACCATCTGCTCTTGGCTCTAGCTTATTCTTTCTCTTGGAAGGGAACCTTTCTTTCCTTAGGTTGATCCATACTAAGTCTTCTGGTGCAAAGTCTTTCTTGGTCTTAGGAACCTTGGCATTCTTCTTGTATAGATCATTAGTTTTCTCAATTTGCTTTCTGACTGATTCATGGAGCTTTAGCATTTGTTCCACCCTTTTCTTGGCATCATAGTGGATCTCTTACCTGCACACATTAGACAAATTCAAAGGCACTAAAGGGTTAGTACCATAGACCACTTCAAAGGGGGAGTGGCATGTGGCTGCTGATGGGGCTCTATTGAAAGAGAACTCTGCTTGAGCCAGCTTTAAGTCCCAATCCTTGAGAGATTTGCTGACTATACACCTCAAGATCCTTCCCAAGGTCTTGTTGGTCACCTCAGTTTGCCCATCTGTTTGAGGATGATGGGAGGTGCTGAACAATAATCTTGTATTAAGCAACTTCCTCAATGTCCTCCAGAAATGGCTCATAAACTTTGTGTCTCTGTCAGATACAATAGTCCTTGGAACTCCATGTAACCTCACCACCTCATCAAGGTATAACTCTGCCACACTCACAGCATCTTCAGTCTTTTTACAGGAAATGAAATGTGTCATCTTGCTGAACCTATCCACAACCACC
>JAIUZE010009509.1:0-28199 GCA_022085475.1 Heliosperma pusillum | reverse complement strand
TATATATGCATGACTTTACTTTCGTATTTTCTTATATGTACGTTTGATGTGATATGGCTGGGAGAACCCGGAGTTACTCCCCACTGACTGTGGCATTCATGTTTTTCATGGATGAACAGGTTGGCTGCTTTGGATGACTTTTTGGATACGATATTTTGGGGTTCGGGTGTGAGCTAGCGGGCGTTGTCCCTGGAAGTTCACCTCTAGACGAATTTAGCTAGTTTTGTTAAACACTTGTTCTTTGCTAACATTTTAAGAGACCCCGTCTCTTTGTTGTATTTTCCGCATTTAGTTGTAATATTTTGACACACCTCGTGTTATATAACTTGCATGTATAAAAGTTTTTAAAAACTACCTATTTCCGCAATATAATTCACATGCTTGTTTGTTTATTATTTCCGCATTCGCGAGGGTTGTCACAGTAACGGTGAAGGGTTACTCGATTTCATTTACGTGTTTTAATGTGTTTTCTATGTTAGAAATCGTATTTAGAATAAGGTTAGTAATCATAGGAATTGTGTTGTTGATGATGGTTGTTGTTAGTTGATAATTGATATGAGAATTGATGGTTTGTGATGATAATTGATGATTGTTGTATGTTGATGACAAGACGGAGAATGAAGGAACGCGTGCCTGAGTCCAGGACGCTGGCAGCGTCGTGTGAACGCTGGCAGCATTCCCTGGCACTAGCAGCGTTTCATGCTGCCAGTTTTTCCCTTGGTTGAGCGCCTTGACTTTCGTTGACCCTTTGAATTCTAGTCCCGCTTTGACTTTCCTTGGCCCTTTGGACTTGGTCTTCTCGCATTGATGATTTGTTTGTAGCCCACTCCAATTGTCGGGTTTGGGTCTCGGGTCTCGGGTTTGACTTTGACTTTTGTTGACTTCCGGGTTTGACTCTAAAAGTTGACTTTAAATATTAATGTTTTGAATATATGATAATCCCTTCGCTTGTATCGCATGTTTTGTGACGGTTTTTGATATGTCCCACTTTGAGTCGATTTTACAAATGTTACGGTTTGAGCACTAATTTCCTATGTGCTTTGTACTCTCATTCCCTTGGCTACCTCCACGTTCGTAAGGCTGGAATATCGGAACGGGGAGTGTATCCTTACTGCTTAATTGCATGTGTTAGTGGGCATATGACGACGTTGTTGGGAGGCGAACGCTTTGCGTTGATCGACCTGACCGTCAAATGTTGTGTACTTGCGAGGTGGTGTCATTTCATGTAGCGTACCGCTTGTTATAAGCCTTGTGCTCTTTTTCGCCTCTTTCGTGAAGGTTGACCGAATTTGGGGTACTCGGCGTCTATGATTGACCGAGTCTTGGATGTGAAATGTTTATCGCATGTCGAATCGGAAAATGTTATTCCGAGAGTCTGGCCAGTTTTAGACTAGGATCGGATATTTATATCGTCGTCCTACCGGGAGGAAATTAGTCTACATATACGAAATGAATTGAATCGTGTATGCGTTCAGGGCAATGTTTTATCCCGTGGATGCCTTTTAATCATACTTGCATGTACACGGTGCTAGTGCGTGTCATTTACCGTGAGAGATGTCGTCAACGTATTGTACGTTTGAATGGATGATTATATGATTGATTATTTGTAATCATTGGATGACTTGGCATGGTTGTTTGCCGAGTCTCAATCTTATCAAACTTACGCCGCTAACGGTGAGATGCAAGCCCTAGTGAGAGTGTATGGTTGCCTAAGAGTGTCATGCCCGAGTCTTTCTATAATATGATGGTTACGGATTTGTACTTCATATGCTCTTATCTTTATATATTGAATTGCCTATTTATCCTTCTCGTATTTCACATGTATATTTATATATGCATGCTTCTACTTTTGTATTTCCGTTTATGTACGTTTATTGTGATATGGCTGGGAGAACCCGGAGTTACTCCCCACTGATTGTGGCGTTCATGTTTTTCATGGATGAACAGGTTGCTTGATTGGATGGCTTTTTGCTTGTGGTATTTAGGGTTCGGGTGTGAGCTAGCGGGCGTTGGCCTGGATGAATCACCTCTAGACGTTGTTTAGCTAGTTTGCTAATCACTTTGATATTTGATACATTTTGAGAGACTACGTCTCTTTGTAGTATATTCTATTTTAGTTTGTATTTATTTGACATTCCTCGTATTTCTATCTTGCATGTAAGAAGTTTTAAAAACACCGTATTTTTCGCTATATAAATCACATGCTTGTTATGTTTTATTTCCGCATTCGCGAGGGTTGTCACAGTTGGTATCAGAGCTTTATCGCTCCCGACGCACATACGTGAACCCTAAACATAAACTACTTGACCTTGAAATAATAAATGAGAGATGGGTAGAAGTTAAGGATTCTACTTGGTAGTCTATTTGTTTATGCTAAGTGTTAGGATTAACTTGTTTTGTTTTTTTTTCTTATGAATATGGTTAGACCTCGAGTAGTAGAGAACGTTATGCTAAAAGCTCTTACGCAAGTGTTGAAGAATCAACACGATGCGGCTATTGCTCAAGCCAACCAAGTTCTCCCTCGTAGAGAAGATAACCACCAAGGAGGCTACGCTTGGGTGGCAAGCCAAATAGCTAGGAGTAAGATTATACCTTACGGTGGAGAGCCGGACCCTACCGAGGTATCGGAATGGTTCCGAGAAATGGAGAAGCAATTTGATTTATACCAAGTCCGTGAAGAGGACAAGGTAAGGATTGCAAAGCACTTCCTTGTAAGGGAAGCAGATAATTGGTGGGCGATTACTAGTGCCACCGCTACACTTGAAGACGATTTCAATTGGGCTTGTTTCAAAGCTCTAGTTGAAGGTCGATTTTATCCCAAGGAGCTAAAGCAACAAAGGCTCAAGGAATTTATTGACTTCAAGCAAGGTAACTTGTAGGCACAAGACTTCACTACGGAGTTCAACAAGCTTGCTCATTTTGCTCCGAGGCTTATCAAAGATGACGAGGACCGAGCTTTCTACTACCGTAACAAGCTTAGTGCTTTATTTCAAAGTAAAGTGAGGAGAAATACTACTTCCTTTGGGGATTTATATGATGATGCTTTATGGGCCGAGAACTCCATGAAGGCCATTAAGGATGAAGCTATGATGAAGAATCCCTCTCCTTCTTTCACTCCTAGGCCAAATGTCTATGGGAAGAGACCGTTTACTCCGTCTTCCTCCAACTCTTATGCCAAAATGAGGAGATTCAATCCTCCTTCAAATGCAAATACAAGAGCTCCCTCTCCTTTCATTCCCGGAGCTACTTCTAATGTGGCTCATAGGCCATATGCTCAAGCTCAAGCTCAAGGTCGCTTTTGCAACCGTTGTAGACAACCTCACCACCCCGGTGTAGCATGTTACAACCGACCTTATATTTGCTTCTTTTGCCAAAAGAGTGGTCACCGTTATGATGATTGCCCCGATCGTAAGTTGCCCCCTCCTATTGCCAAACCTAAGGGTTCTATCTTCGTTCTGAGCCGAGCCAAAGCCGACGCTCATCCGGAGATAATTACGGGTATGTTCTCAATCTTAGAGCAACCGTGTCTTATTCTATTTGATACCGGTGCTTCTATGTCCTTTGTGTCTTCGACTTATGCTAATAAATTATCTATCAAGCCTACATCTAGTGTGGATACTCCCATATCCTTACCATCCGGAGATATTATCTCTTGTTCTACTCTTTATCCTAATGTCCCAATTTCTATTTCGGGTACTATCTTTCCCGCAAATCTCCTTAAGTTTCCTCTAGGAGAGTTCGATATAATTATAGGTATTGATTGGCTAGCATTGTACCATGCTAGGTTCGAGAGTAGAGATCAAAAGATTTATTTAAAGAGTCCTTTAGGAGTTAGAATAACCTATAAGGGATCTCATCCCCGAAAGGGTGTCTCTTTGATTTCCGTAATGGAATTGGTAAGTATGGTAAGAAAGGGTCACCAAGCATACTTGTGTATTGTGACTTCTACAACTACCTCTTTGCCAAATATTGAAGATGTGCCTATAGTTCGTGAGTTCGTTGATGTATTCCCTGAAGACTTGCCCGGGATTCCTCCCAAGCGTGATGTTAAGTTTTCTATTGATCTTGTACCTGGTTCCGGACCTATAGCCAAAGCTCCTTACCGTATGGCTCCAACCGAGTTGAAAGAGTTAAGGAAGCAACTTGATAATATGATTGAGAAGGGTTTCATTCGACCAAGTGCCTCGCCTTGGGGTGCTCCCGTTCTCTTTGTGAAGAAGAAAGATGGTTCCATAAGGCTTTGTATTGATTACCGTGAGTTGAACCGAATTAAAATCAAGAATAGATATCCTTTGCCAAGAATTGAAGATTTATTTGATCAACTAAAGGGTGCTTCTACTTTTTCCAAGATTGATTTGAGATCCGGTTATCACCAAATTCCCGTTCGTGATGCCGATATTCCAAAGACCGCTTTTAGTACAAGGTATGGACATTATGAGTTCAAGGTGATGCCATTTGGATTGACCAATGTTCCCGCTATTTTTATGGATCAAATGAACCGCACCTTTAGTGAGTATCTGATAAGTGAATATTTGTATGATTTTAACCCTCACTTTAGCTCGGTTTTGTTTGTCATTTGTGCTTTGTTAAGCCGTTTTATGAGCTAATATCGTCTTCTAGGCGAATTCCTGTTTTCTAACTTGTTTTGTAGGGAAAGTGACGTTTCTACGCCCTTTTTCTATATTCCCGAGCATTTGCCTAGAACCCGACGATTTGAAGATGCAAGCTTGACCGTGTGTAAGGCATTTTGAGAAGGTTCACTAACTTAAGGGAGAGAAGAAGCAAAGACGGTTTTGTAGTTGTCGGAAGACCAATCAATTAGACGGGAGAATTCATCGCTTTACATCATATCCAAGCAACAAACCCGATTGTAGAGTCAAGGGGGATGTTGTAAGTCAAGTCAAAGCGAAGGAAGTTGAAGAGTTAGTCAAGAGCTTCCAGAAGACAACTTACCCGATCGGGTAAGTGGTGTACCCGATCGGGTATTCCTGCTGCTCAGTGCATTGCGGCTCCTTCATCCTATTTTTGACCTATGCATTTATTGCTCGACCTATTCTCCACGAAACCCTAATACTATAAATAGATGTGCCAAGCCCCTCATATCATCATCCATGAAATAATCCATCATACAATCTATCTTACATAATCTAGTCTTATATTTCCTTTTAGCTTTAGTCTTTCTAGTTTAGATTCTCTTCTTCTTTTGTCATTTGTTTCTAGTTTATTTCTGTCCATTTCCTTTCAAAAAGTTAGCTTAGCTCAATAAGAATTTCAATCTTTGTATCTACTAGTCGGGTTCAAGAGTTGTAATTCAAAGTACGGTATTTCTATGCGAGGGATTTCTATTATTGTTATCGCTTTCATCGTTGATCGCCACCTAGGTATTCCTAATTTATCCTTTGCTTATTGTTCTTTATTGCTTTCCATTTGGTTGTCATTTTCTATTTCATTAGATTCATTTTCATGTTGTTATAATCATAGTTTCATTTCTTAGATTGTCATATAGCGTCGTTATTATCGCCACATAGAGAGTCTAAATTATTGTCAAAATCAACTAAACATGCCTATCTTAACTTCCATTGTTAATATCAACATAATCATGAGTGAGTAGTCACCTTTCTAGGGTGTAGGGTAGCCATGTTAGATTGATTAAAAGATGATAATTGGATAAAAGAAATTGTGCTTTTAAAACATTGTGTCTATGCATGTTTGGACTTTAACGATAGTTGACGATTCTTGATCACAATCATTGACTAGTGTGGAATTCTTTTCCAAGGTAGATATACAGAAATCGAATAGACAAAGCGTGACATAGTGGATTAAGACCTAGTAAATCGCACTAAAAGCCTGCTAGACCATCTGATCTATGATTGTAATGAACACGCCATTCTTACGAACGCTCAATGAATTGCTTGCATATCCTAAATCCAATTTCATCAATACATCAATCTACATGTGTGAACCTACTTCCCTAGATGCTTCTCATTATTGTTAATCTATCATTTGCTTTATTGTTTTCATTCTAGTTTGTTTTTATTTCGTTTTTATTTATGCCATTCGTTAGTTTAGACATCACCAAATCCAAAACCCAGAAAATCATTAGATAAAACTCAATTGCGAGAAGAATCACAATCCATAGGAAACACCATCTCCCTGAGGATCGACCCCTACTTCCCTAATTACATTAATTTGTTATTAGCCTAGTCTGGGTAATTTATCTTTGCATCGGGCTTGCGACAGGCTCGATCAAATTTTGGCGCCATTGCCGGGGAGCACGGTTTAGTTTCCCTTTTTATTGTGATTTCTATCACGATTAGTTTTATCTAGTCTTTAGGAACTCAAAATTCCTTTAGACCTCTCTTGATTTTTCATCTTAGCTTTTCTATCTTATGCCCAGATCTTCTAGACTAGGGACCCCTATTCCTTTAGACCCCGAACTAGAAAGAACTCTGCGTAGGAAATTAAAGCTATTCAACGAAATTTCAAAAGCTTCTGACATTTCAAGTTTAGATCGTATTCGTGAGAAATACTCGGATATTCTACCTACTCTTGAAGGAGAAGAAGATCTATTTTCATCTCCATTTCCGAAAACCAATCAACTTTCAACCAACATTCCATCTTCATCTTCGCAACCAAAAATGGTTCGACTTTCCGACCATTCTAAACCCACTGCAGATACACTTCCAAAGGGTATCGCTACACCTCAAATTACAGCTCAAAACTTCGAAATCAAACCTGCCTTCATCAATTTAATAGAAAGAAATCAATTTGGAGGCAATGCCACAGAAGATCCCAACCTTCATATCCAAAACTTCTGTGACTATTGCTCCACGATTAGACAAACTGGAGTATCCCAAGAACAGATTAGGGAAATGCTCTTTCCCTTCTCTTTAAGAGGAAAGGCAAAACTCTGGATCAATAGTCTTGACCGAGTTGCCCTAGGAATAGTTGATTGGGATGGTCTAGCTCTTGCTTTCTATCAAAAGTACTTCCCACCGGAACGAACCGCGCTCTTACGAAGTCAAATTACTGGATTCCGTCAGAGAGGCGACGAAAGCCTTTATGAGGCATGGGAAAGATATAAAGAATTACAGAGAGAATGTCCTCATCATGGCCTTGATTCATGGTTCCTGGCTATCACATTCTACAACGGTTGTTGTGGCGAATCGCGTCGTATCCTCGACTCTGCTAACAATGGTCGTTTCGATCAAATCGATGTAGAGATAGCTAGTGCGACTATCGAGTCAATGGCAATCCGCGATTCTCAGTATAGCAACTCGCGTGCTATACCGCTCAAAGCCAAGCAGGATGATTCGAGTAAAGTAGCACTCCTGGAAGCCCAATTAGCCCTTCTGCAGCAACAAGTAGGAAGCTCTTCCCAATCCAAGGAACATATCAACGTCACTAACCACGTAGTGGTATGTGAGACATGTGGGATTGGAGGGCATAGTTTTCAAGATTGTAGAAGTTCAATAGAACAAGTCAATGCCTATCAAGGATATAGGCAAGGCAACGCTTTCTCAAACTTCTATAACGAAAACACAAAAAACCACCCATTTTTGTCCTACAAAAGTACCAATGTTCAAAATCCCCACCAACAAACTCAACAACCATTCATACCACACCAACAAAAGCCTTACAATCCACCTGGTTTTCAAAACCAGAGACCTTCATTCCAACCTAGCTTCAACCAACCTTACCAAAATCAACACCAACCACCTCAAATTCAAGGCCAACCAAATGACTCAAGTTTGAGCAAAATTGAATCCATGCTTCTACAAGTTGTTCAAAAACAGGATTCAATGTTTGCTCAATTTCAAAAGAGTGATCAAGCCAAAGATGCTGCCATCAAAATGCTTGAAACTCAAATGGCCCAATTGGCTACCTCTATTACCCAAAGAAAACAAGGCCAACTCCCACCTCATGGTGAACAACCGAGGGACACCGCAAATGCTATCACCCTTAGGAGTGGTACCACTTATACGGAACCTCAGCAACATAAAGAACCAACAGTTGAGCCTTCACATGTAGAAAGCCAAAAAGAAACCCAACCATCCACCGCTAAGGAAGCGGAAGACAAATCTGAAAAGAAGGGTGAACTTGAAAAGGAACCCATCAAAATTCAAGTTCCATTTCCCCAGCGTTTGAGGAGAAATCATAAGGAAACCCATTTCGGTAAATTCATGGAAGTTGTCAAAAACCTCCATGTAACGGTTCTCTTCACTGAATTAATCACTCAAATCCCTTCTTACACGAAATTTATGAAGGATATCTTAACCAAGAAGAGGACTCTGGATGATGTTGAAATCATCGCATTCACCGCCGAATGCAGTGGGTTATTGCAAAATAAGTCCCCTCCTAAGTTAAAGGATCCTGGTAGTTTCTCTATACCTTGCACTATAGGTACCTACACAATTGATAAAGCTTTATGCGATCTAGGTGCTAGTGTGAGCGTTATGCCCTATTCCATTTGCGAAAAATTGAATATGGGAATCCTGAAATGCACAAGTATCAACCTGCAAATGGCAGATCGTTCTCTAAAACAACCTATGGGAGTTTTAGAAGATGTACCTGTTAGAGTAGGAAAGTTTTTCATTCCGGTCGATTTTATAGTGTTAGATATGGCAGAAGATTCGCAAATCCCTATCATTCTAGGAAGGCCATTTCTACACACTGCGGGAGCAGTAATCGATGTCAAGAATGGAAAATTGACATTAAAAGTAGGTGATGATAAGGTCACCTACAACTTAAACAGTGCAATGAAGAGCCCTATGCTTGAAGAGCCTTGCTGCTTTCTTGACATTGTCGACTCAATCGTTGATGAGTCTCCGTACCCATCAATAATTGAGGATCCTTTAGAAGCAATTTTATTGTTAGAGGATATCTTTGAAAATGACAATTTTGAGATCAGTGAGCTGGAAAGGGACTTGACTGGTAAAGAGATACCGTCTGAAGAAGTTGAGGAGTTCATAAGCTTAATTGATACTCTTGCCAAGGCAGAAGTGCATAAACCTGAACTTAAACCTCTTCCCTCAAATCTAAAATATGCTTTTTTAGATGAGTCTGAATATTGCCCGGTCATAGTGAGTGCTCTCCTAGATGAAAATCAATTGAACTCACTATTGATTGTTTTGAGAAAACATAAAAAGGCAATAGGCTATAAACTTGAAGACCTCACGGGCATAAGCCCCGACTTTTGCATGCATAGAATTAACCTAGAAGAAGGCCAAAGACCTTGTGTTCAAGGTCAACGCCGTCTTAATCCTAACATGCAAGAAGTAGTTAAAACTGAAGTTCTGAAATTGCTAGATGCTGGCATAATCTATGCAATTTCTGACTCAAAATGGGTTAGCCCTGTCCAAGTTGTTCCCAAGAAAGGAGGAACAACAGTAGTAAAAAATGAGAAGAACGAGCTCATTCCCACAAGGATTGTGACGGGATGGCGTATGTGCATTGACTATAGGAAGTTGAACCAATCAACTAGAAAAGATCACTATCCTCTGCCCTTCATTGATCAAATGTTAGAGAGGTTAGCTTGCCACAAATATTTCTGTTATTTAGATGGTTACTCAGGATTTTTCCAAATTCCTATCCACCCTGAGGACCAAGAGAAAACCACCTTCACCTGTCCCTATGGCACTTTTGCTTATCGCCGAATGCCATTTGGCTTGTGTAATGCACCTGCAACTTTCCAGCGTTGCATGACTAGTATCTTTTCTGATTTTGTTGAGACTATCATGGAAGTATTTATGGACGACTTTAGCGTCTATGGCATTTCCTTTGATAGCTGTTTGACAAATCTGTCTAAAGTGCTAAAACGCTGTGAAGAAGTCGACCTTGTTCTCAACTGGGAAAAGTGTCACTTCATGGTGAACGAAGGTGTAGTTTTAGGACACATCATTTCCGAAAGAGGTATTGAAGTGGATCGAGCTAAGATCCAAGTTATTGAGCAACTGCCACCACCTGCTAATGTAAAAGGAATCAGGAGTTTCCTTGGCCACGCCGGTTTTTACCGACGGTTTATTAAAGATTTTTCTAAAATAGCCAAACCCCTGACTGAGCTCCTTTTTAAGGATGCGCCTTTTAATTTCACGAAGGAATGCCTTGAGGCATTCAACAAAATCAAACGCGCTCTAATCACCGCACCTATAATCCAGTCACCTGATTGGAATCTTCCATTTGAGCTTATGTGCGATGCGAGTGATTACGCCGTTGGAGTTGTTTTGGGGCAAAGAAAGGAAAAGTTCCTTCATGCTATTTACTATGCTAGTAAAACGTTAGATCCTGCCCAAATCAACTATGCCACTACTGAAAAAGAACTTCTTGCCATTGTCTATGCTTTAGACAAATTCCGTTCTTACCTTATAGGATCGAAAGTCATCGTTTACACTGACCACGCTGCTTTGAAATATCTGCTTTCAAAGAAAGAGGCAAAACCTCGGCTTACCCGATGGATCTTGCTCCTTCAAGAGTTCGATCTAGAGATCCGGGATAAGAAAGGAGCAGAAAATGTAGTCGCTGACCATCTTTCAAGGATAAGAGTAACTGAAATAGGACTGCCAACATCAATTAATGATTCATTTGCTGATGATTCATTAATGGCAATTACTGACTCTTCTCCTTGGTATGCTGATATGGCCAATTTTCTTGTCAGTCGACAACTACCTTCTGACCTTTCTTATAACCAAAGGAAGCGATTTTTGCATGATGTAAAGTTCTTCGTTTGGGATGACCCTTATCTTTTCAAGCAGTGTTCTGATGGTCTTTATAGACGATGTATCGCTCAGTGGGAAGTTAAAGGAGTTTTAGAAGGATGCCACTCATCTGCTTATGGTGGTCATCATGGTCCGTCCAAGACCGTAGCCAAAGTCTTACAATCCGGGTTTTTCTGGCCCTCGATGTTTAAAGATTCAAAATATTTTGTTATGGCTTGTGACGCTTGTCAACGAATGGGTCAAGTATCCAAGAGACATGAGATGCCTCAAAATGGCATATTAGAAGTTGAAATATTCGATGTCTGGGGTATTGACTATCAAGGACCATTCCCTTCTTCTAACGGAAATCGTTACATCTTAGTCGCTGTTGACTATGTTTCCAAGTGGGTAGAAGCAATCGCCACTCCCACTAATGATGCTAGAGCTGTGATACGGCTATTTAAGAAGATCATCTTTCCACGTTTTGGTGTACCCAGAGCCGTGATTAGTGATCGGGGAACTCACTTTGGAGAAAAGCAGTTAGATACTCTGCTTGCTAAATATGGTGTGTATCACAGACGAGGATTAGCCTACCATCCCCAGACCAGCGGTCAAGTAGAAGTCTCAAATAGAGAGTTGAAAACAATTCTTCAGAAAGTAGTCTCAAGATCTAGAACTGACTGGAGTAATAAGCTCGATGATACCTTATGGGCTTATCGCACATCTTTCAAAACCCCGATTGGAACATCTCCTTATCGATTGGTTTATGGAAAGGCCTGTCATCTTCCTGTCGAGTTAGAGTATAAAGCTTACTGGGCTATCAAAGAGCTAAATTTAGACACTAAGCTTAGCGCTGATAGAAGACTCTTGCAACTAAATGAGCTAGAGGAATTTCGTTTGCAAGCTTATGAGAATTCTAGGATCTATAAGGAGAAAACGAAGCGTTGGCACGACAAGAGGATAATTAAGAAAGAATTTAATGTTGGTGACCAAGTACTTCTTTTCAACTCCCGTCTGAAAATCTTTCCAGGAAAACTTGGTTCCCCATGGTCTGGACCATTCACTGTCACATATGTGAGCAAGTACGGCTATGTGAAACTAGTGACTAGCAATGGTGAGAAATTCAAAGTTAATGGACACAGACTGAAACTCTATTATAGCAATTCTATCATCAGATGTTTAGATATTGTCTATACGGAGCGTCCATCCTCATTCCAATGATTCTAATGAAAAATTCGTCGAGCAAGACGTTAAACAAGCGCTTCTCGGGAGGCAACCCGTGTTTTCCCTTTTTGCATTTTTTATTTTTCCCTTTTACGTTGTTTTGTTAGATTTCTTTGCAGATGAAAGAATTTTTGGAAGAATCTCTGACGACCTTCCTTGTCAAAAGTCCAAAAGGCTAGCTTGGGGGAGTCCGCACTGGCTAGTACACTTCATTCTTCTTTCGTTTTTCCTTTCTTCCCATTAAGCATCTCATTGCATATTTAGCTTTTCTGCTCACATTGAGGACAATGCGATGTTTAGCTTGGGGGAGGGATTGCATTTTCCCATTTTTGCATTTTAGTTATATTTTTCATATTTTGAATAAAAGAAAGAGAAGATTTTTGAGAAAATTTAACAATTTTTGAACACAATTGAATGCTTTTCATGCTTTGCTTGCTTGTTTACTGTACTATCATGTTACATTTCCCAACTTTAGAGCCTTCAAAAGATAATGATTCAATATTTATTGAATTTTGCATACATGGGGAAGTCTTGTACACAGTAGGCATGGAATGAATCTATAGATGAGTACGCTTGATCTTGACATTTGGCAAACTACATATATTGTAAGGTAGAACCTCCTTAGACTGGTACATCCATACCCAGTCTCATCTAGGTGTGTGTAGTTCTCCTTGTGATGTGTGTCATGTCAAAACGCATAAGTATGTTCTCATTTCATTTCTATAAGCATTGCATTCATGATTCACTAAGATTTGAAGCCTTTTTCACTTTAATTTGCCCTTCAAAATTAGCCCCTTCATACAAGTGCTTCACAAAATAATAGCTACAGATAAAAACTGCCTACCTTTTGTGCTAGTAGCTAGACTATGGTGTGTGGGTGCTCTTTTGAGAAGATCTGTTCTTATCTGTCAAAGTGAATTGGGAAAACGAAAAGTTCAAGAAGTGAAGTTGTGTTCAGAAAAGAAAAACGAAAAGAAGAAAAGAAAAAAGAAAAGAAGAAAAGAAAAGAAAAAAAAAGAAAAATCAAAATTGAAAAAGAAAGAAAAAGAAATAAGTGAAGAAGTTGTGAGTATCTCCTAAAAAAAAAAGTCAATATATAGAAGGAGTTCACTCTTGTGTTTCGTGTGGAAAAAAGCCAAATTGTTACTTCTGGCTTCAACATTCGTTTTCTGGGAACTAATCGAAAGTTTGGATTGAGTTTTCATTTATCATTGGTCAGTTGCTAGCTCACTATAACCTTCACATGACCATAACTATTTGTCCACCTTTCACCCATTTCCCAAAGCCTTCTTCTCATTTTTCGGCTTCTTTTCTATGTGCATTGTGATCTTTGACTTGTGTTTTGAATTGTTTACCATATTAGACTGCGGACACACTTTCATAAGTCGTAGATAGGTGAGTGTCTCAAACATTTACACATAAAGAAATCACCTTTTACATACAATGAGTGTTCGAGTGTGCCGTGAGAGTCCATTTGTCAAAAGATCATGCAAGAGCCGAAAATCTGTAGTGAATTTGTTTGTGCTACGTCGTTATGTAAATCTCTGCCATGTCTATGTATCATTCTTGCCCACGTTGTTTTTGGGTTATGATTCATTATGTTTCCAAAGCTTTATGTTGAGATTTGTTTCCTGATGGTGTAGTAGCCAATACTTGCAACCTTGTCCTGGTATTGTTTGTTATGTTTACTTGAGGACAAGCAAAGGTTTAGCTTGGGGGAGTTTGATAAGTGAATATTTGTATGATTTTAACCCTCACTTTAGCTCGGTTTTGTTTGTCATTTGTGCTTTGTTAAGCCGTTTTATGAGCTAATATCGTCTTCTAGGCGAATTCCTGTTTTCTAACTTGTTTTGTAGGGAAAGTGATGCGCAGTTTGTCGTCGGGACTGCTATCAAACAATATTTATAAACCAACAATACTAGCTAATGAAGCTAGTGGTAAGTCGGGTGTCGAATTCACAGGGAGGACTATTGTTTAAACGGATGTAGGGTGTCTAGTGTTCAATTCTATGGTGTTTACAGTTTTGAGGGGTTGAGTTTAGAGAGAAACAAAATCTAAATGATAAACAAAAGGTCAAGCTTAATAACTAACAAATACTAAATGAAAGGAAATGTAAGTTCAATAGAGAATGAAACTAGGGTATGACGGGACTATCAATGTTGACTCGGGAAATGGGTGTCAAGGTAATGTATAAGTCTCGGGTGGTAAACTATGTTACTTTGTAGGTCTCGACAGCCACCACCTATTTGAGTTTGGTCGTCTATGCCTATATTACTTGGTCGGTCTCAATAGGCTTATACTACGGCGTGAGTCAAGAGTCGTCACTATCAACTAACGCGATGAAACAAACAAAGAGGCTATGCAAAACAGTTTAATCAACAAGTCATTGCCCTAATCAATATCGATTCGTCCCTAACCCTAGTGTGGAATTTAGCTACTCATTACGTATCTAAATCTAGGCATGTAAACTACTGTAATGGCGGTAAACATGATAGCAAGGCGATATGAAAACAATAAATTAACGAAATGACTAAATAAGAAACGAAATAAAACTGAATCAGAACCTGAATTAGGGCAAAAACAAGGAGGATGCCGATCGGTATAAGGTTATGCCGATCGGTATAGTGTTGTAAACGGACGAAAACTTAAAACTAATCGACTAAAATGTAAAACAATAATCTAAAATGGTGTTTTAGAGCGGAAACTCGATCCGTGACAAGGGATCTTGCGTCTAGGGAGAGATACCCCCTCACTCTCTTCACTTCTCCTTCATATAGAGTTAGGTTTTCTCTGATTTGGGCCCGATCTCGCGTCCTAGTGGCTTGGGCTTCGATAAGCTCGAGTCCCTTCCCCAACAAAGCGTGCCCCGTGGATTAGAGAGGTAGAAAACGAAAGTGGGCTTGTCCTGGCCGATCGGTGTCCTGGCCCCCCGATCGGTGTGGGCTGGTTCTTGGGTTTTGTTTGCTTGCTGAGCTTCCGAAACGAGTTGTTCTGTTCATTGAAAGGCTGGTCTATAGTCCTTTGTCCTTGGCATGTCCAAATATGCTCCCGATCGCACCTAGAATGTGTCTAACCTGCAAATAGGAGACTAAACATACCAAAGTAGCAAATACGGGGCATATGACATGAAATCGGCTCAAATTAGCTATAAGTAAGACTGAAATGGGGGCGAATAAGTGTGTAAATGTGCATATAAAATATGCACATCAAACTCCCCCAAACCAAACCTTTACTTGTCCTCAAGTAAACATAAACCAAAGCACACTTAATGACCACGGTAAGAGATAACGACTCTGGACACCCATGCTTTCTGTTTATCCAAACTATGGCTTTCACAAATAGATAAGAACAAGTGCACAAGAGTCGACCTTCAAAACAGGTCTTATACATGCCTAAATTTCAATGTTCTTCATGAATAACGCAAGACCTTGCAAACGAGCTCAAAAGTAGAGACTCAACAAGCACACTCAATAAAATGATCCAAGTTCGTAAATAATACTCGTAGTACTAAAAGTTCTCAAGGTATGCTGGGCACAAGGTTGTAATGGGGCTATGTTCAATAGGTGAAAGATGGGTGCGTGCTAACGCGTATGGGTGTGTGGGGCTCAAAAAACTGGTGGTTGCGCTACCACTAATGAAAAGACCCAGACGACAATAACATTAACCAATACCGATCATAGGCAAAAATTCGAATCTCTTGACATTATCATAACTTCGGTAATTGCACTTCACACAATAGGAATTCACATTTACGTATTGATAGCACCATTTTGGAACTGCTACCTTCACAATAGATCTCAGTACTTCACTTTATTGTTTGGAAACTCAACGTTCGATCACTATTCTTGCTGTATAACTTGCTATGAAGCTGAATTATTCTCCAGACATTCATATAACACTGAAACAGGCCAAAAACAGGGGCCCACCGATCGGCATACTACCTTCACCGATCGGTGTACTAGGCCACACCGATAGGTATCAGCTCAAAAACTTCAAAAATCAGGCCCTTTTCTTCATTTGACACGTTTTCGTGACATCACTCTCCTATACGCAACCATTACAGTCTGGGTAGGATGTTTTTACGATGTAGTTCATAATTTGTAAGGTTGTAACCAAGGTAGTCAATATAGTCTTGTGAAACGTGGTCAATAAAGAGTGGATCCTACATCTAAAGGGACGAATCAAGGCAATTTGGCTAAGTGGAGTTCAAATTTAAGTGAATGCCCGGTCCGCGGACCTAGGGTGCATACCTTCGGAAACTACAACGAGTCAATATTCACACTTATGAATCAAGCACGAGCATACAGGTTAAGAATTACAGTACGTCATTGAGAAGCATTTCGATACAAAGTAGATTCACATCAAACAAGTCAATTTAGACATGTTAGACTCGTTAATCCAATCTAATCTCAATATGTCATATCATATAAGTTAGGCCACAGTTGAGATGAATTAAGCTAAGTGTATATATCTTCATCGTCGTTTTGCACATCTCGAACCATTACACACACATAAGCATATAGTAATATGAATGAAGTGCACATGAATGAAGTATACAACCAAAACCCTCCCCCAAACCAAACTCGTCATTGTCCTCAATGGACGAAAATCGGTGCAAAGGTGGTAAAAGGGGAATGGGGAATGCATGCGAGAGAGAAAGTGGAGAAGGTAGACTTACAGAATGAGCAAAAATTCCCCCAAACCAGGTCAAAGCGAGGCGCTGAATGGGGAACAGGTCCTCACCATCCCGAGCTATCATCAGCTAGACGGCTCCGTCATTACCTGTAGCATTACAAAACAGGAGGAAAAATGTCTCTCTCGCTCTCATCTCACACAATGTTCAAAGTTACAAATTGCAAATTGTCCAAAACTAAAACAGACCAAAAAAACAAAATTGTTCAAAACGAAGAATAGTCCAACTAAAAACAAAAAAAAAAAAAATGTCTCAAAGTCTAAGTATCGTTCAAATAAATGGGTCACTGGGTGACCCTCCATCAGAAGTGTCTCCAAAATCATCTTGGAGGACTGCGAGTTGCCATGGTGTACTATAAGAAGGGCGATGACTCCAGAAATTTCGCGGCATCCCATACATCGGCTCTCCGCTCAAACTCTTGCCATCGAATCCTTTCGAATAGCTACTCAAATTGTGACCTGCGAAAGATGGGACAGAGCAAACAGACTCCACAGGGTCTCCAGAATAGTGAGACGGAGCCATAAAATCAGTAATAACACATCTAGACTCCACAACACAGCTCACAGGGGTTTTCAGGCCTACCACCGATCGGTGGGACCCTTGATGACGATCGGTGGGGGGTACCTCACCGATCGGTGTGAGTGTGCTCTGGCCATTTTGGCCCTTGTTCTGGCCTGTGGTGGTCTGTGTCAGGTCTGTGGGGGTCTGAACTGGCTGGTACTGTTCCTTAATCAACGAATCAGACTGAACAACCAAGGGGGAGCGGGGTGTAGCTGCAGGTTTAAACACAAGGAGTTCACCCCCCACCTTAAAGGTTAAAGTTCGTTTACCAACATCGATTATTGCGCCAGTCGTATGTCAGAAGGGTCTCCCTAAAATGATGGGGATGTTAGCATCCTCGAGAATGTCTAACACCACAAAGTCTACTGGTATAAAGAACCCTCCAATCTGTACTGGGACGTCCTCTAGCACCCCTAATGGTCGTGAAATGGTCCTATCCGCCATTTGAATGGTCATATTCGAGCTTTTAAACTGAGTCAATCCGACTTTCTTAGCTAGAGATAGGGGTAGGACACTCACACTAACGCCGAGGTCACATAAAGCATTATCTATATTAAGGGCGCCTATGGTACATGGGATGCTGAAACTACCGGGGTAAGCTAGTTTAGGTGGAGAATTGCTCAATTGAGGTGCACTACACCTTTCTGTGAGAGCAATTGTCTCTACCTGGGGCAATGCTTTACACTTTCATAAGTCGTAGATAGGTGAGTGTCTCAAACATTTACACATAAAGAAATCACCTTTTACATACAATGAGTGTTCGAGTGTGGCGTGAGAGTCCATTTGTCAAAAGATCATGCAAGAGCCGAAAATCTGTAGTGAATTTGTTTGTGCTACGCCGTTATGTAAATCTCAGCCATGTCTATGTATCATTCTTGCCCACGTTGTTTTTGGGTTATGATTCATTATGTTTCCAAAGCTTTATGTTGAGATTTGTTTCCTGATGGTGTAGTAGCCAATACTTGCAACCTTGTCCTGGTATTGTTTGTTATGTTTGCTTGAGGACAAGCAAAGGTTTAACTTGGGGGAGTTTGATAAGTGAATATTTGTATGATTTTAACCCTCACTTTAGCTCGGTTTTGTTTGTCATTTGTGCTTTGTTAAGCCGTTTTATGAGCTAATATCGTCTTCTAGGCGAATTCCTGTTTTCTAACTTGTTTTGTAGGGAAAGTGATGCGCAGTTTGTCGTCGGGACTGCTATCAAACAATATTTATAAGCCAACAATACTAGCTAATGAAGCTAGTGGTAAGTCGGGTGTCGAATTCACAGGGAGGACTATTGTTTAAACGGATGTAGGGTGTCTAGTGTTCAATTCTATGGTGTTTACAGTTTTGAGGGGTTGAGTTTAGAGAGAAACAAAATCTAAATGATAAACAAAAGGTCAAGCTTAATAACTAACAAATACTAAATGAAAGGAAATGTAAGTTCAATAGAGAATGAAACTAGGGTATGACGGGACTATCAATGTTGACTCGGGAAATGGGTGTCAAGGTAATGTATAAGTCTCGGGTGGTAAACTATGTTACTTTGTAGGTCTCGACAGCCACCACCTATTTGAGTTTGGTCGTCTATGCCTATATTACTTGGTCGGTCTCAATAGGCTTATACTACGGCGTGAGTCAAGAGTCGTCACTATCAACTAACGCGATGAAACAAACAAAGAGGCTATGCAAAACAGTTTAATCAACAAGTCATTGCCCTAATCAATATCGATTCGTCCCTAACCCTAGTGTGGAATTTAGCTACTCATTACGTATCTAAATCTAGGCATGTAAACTACTGTAATGGCGGTAAAAATGATAGCAAGGCGATATGAAAACAATAAATTAACGAAATGACTAAATAAGAAACGAAATAAAACTGAATCAGAACCTGAATTAGGGCAAAAACAAGGAGGATGCCGATCGGTATAAGGCTATGCCGATCGGTATAGTGTTGTAAACGGACGAAAACTTAAAACTAATCAACTAAAATGTAAAACAATAATCTAAAATGGTGTTTTAGAGCGGAAACTCGATCCGTGACAAGGGATCTTGCGTCTAGGGAGAGATACCCCCTCACTCTCTTCACTTCTCCTTCGTATAGAGTTAGGTTTTCTCTAATTTGGGCCTGATCTCGCGTCCTAGTGGCTTGGGCTTCGATAAGCTCGAGTCCCTTCCCCAACAAAGCGTGCCCCGTGGATTAGAGAGGTAGAAAACGAAAGTGGGCTTGTCCTGGCCGATCGGTGTCCTGGCCCCCCGATCGGTGTGGGCTGGTTCTTGGGTTTTGTTTGCTTGCTGAGCTTCCGAAACGAGTTGTTCTGTTCATTGAAAGGCCGGTCTATAGTCCTTTGTCCTTTGCATGTCCAAATATGCTCCCGATCGCACCTAGAATGTGTCTAACCTGCAAATAGGCGACTAAACATACCAAAGTAGCAAATACGGGGCATATGACATGAAATCGGCTCAAATGAGCTATAAGTAAGACTGAAATGGGGGCAAATAAGTGTGTAAATGTGCATATAAAATATGCACATCAGAAAGTGACGTTTCTACGCCCTTGTTCTATATTCCCGAGCATTTGCCTAGAACCCGACGATTTGAAGATGCAAGCTTGACCGTGTGTAAGGCATTTTGAGAAGGTTCACTAACTTAAGGGAGAGAAGAAGCAAAGACGGTTTTGTAGTTGTCGGAAGACCAATCAATTAGACGGGAGAATTCATCGCTTTACATCATATCCAAGCAACAAACCCGATTGTAGAGTCAAGGGGGATGTTGTAAGTCAAGTCAAAGCGAAGGAAGTTGAAGAGTTAGTCAAGAGCTTCCAGAAGACAACTTACCCGATCGGGTAAGTGGTGTACCCGATCGGGTATTCCTGCTGCTCAGTGCATTGCGGCTCCTTCATCCTATTTTTGACCTATGCATTTATTGCTCGACCTATTCTCCACGAAACCCTAATACTATAAATAGATGTGCCAAGCCCCTCATATCATCATCCATGAAATAATCCATCATACAATCTATCTTACATAATCTAGTCTTATATTTCCTTTTAGCTTTAGTCTTTCTAGTTTAGATTCTCTTCTTCTTTTGTCATTTGTTTCTAGTTTATTTCTGTCCATTTCCTTTCAAAAAGTTAGCTTAGCTCAATAAGAATTTCAATCTTTGTTTCTACTAGTCGGGTTCAAGAGTTGTAATTCAAAGTACGGTATTTCTATGCGAGGGATTTCTATTATTGTTATCGCTTTCATCGTTGATCGTCACCTAGGTATTCCTAATTTATCCTTTGCTTATTATTCTTTATTGCTTTCCATTTGGTTGTCATTTTCTATTTCATTAGATTCATTTTCATGTTGTTATAATCATAGTTTCATTTCTTAGATTGTCATATAACGTCGTTATTATCGCCACATAGAGAGTCTAAATTATTGTCAAAATCAACTAAACATGCCTATCTTAACTTCCATTGTTAATATCAACATAATCATGAGTGAGTAGTCACCTTTCTAGGGTGTAGGGTAGCCATGTTAGATTGATTAAAAGATGATAATTGGATAAAATAAATTGTGCTTTTAAAACATTGTGTCTATGCATGTTTGGACTTTAATGATAGTTGACGATTCTTGATCACAATCATTGACTAGTGTGGAATTCTTTTCAAGGTAGATATACAGGAATCGAATAGACAAAGCGTGACATAGTGGATTAAGACCTAGTAAATCGCACTAAAAGCCTGCTAGACCATCTGATCTATGATTGTAATGAACACGCCATTCTTATGAACGCTCAATGAATTGCTTGCATATCCTAAATCCAATTTCATCAATACATCAATCTACATGTGTGAACCTACTTCCCTAGATGCTTCTCATTATTGTTAATCTATCATTTGCTTTATTGTTTTCATTCTAGTTTGTTTTTATTTCGTTTTTATTTATGCCATTCGTTAGTTTAGACATCACAAAATCCAAAACCCAGAAAATCATTAGATAAAACTCAATTGCGAGACGAATCACAATCCATAGGAAACACCATCTCCCTGAGGATCGACCCCTACTTCCCTTATTACATTAATTTGTTATTAGCCTAGTCTGGGTAATTTATCTTTGCATCGGGCTTGCGACAGGCTCGATTAGTATCTTGACAAGTGTGTGGTGGTGTTCATTGACGACATCCTTGTTTTCTCCAAGACCGAAGAAGAGCATGCTATTCATCTAAGGACTATTCTGGGTGTTCTTCGTTGTCAGAAGTGGTTTGCCAAATTCTCCAAGTGTGAATTTTGGTTACCTAAGGTGTCCTTTCTTGGGCATGTAATTCCTAAAGAAGGTGTAATGGTGGATCCTTCTAAGATTGAAGCTGTGGTGGATTGGAAGAGTCCGACCGATGTAAGAGAAGTCCGAAGTTTTCTTGGTTTAGCTGGTTATTACCGTAGATTTGTCAAGGATTTCTCCAAGCTTGCTAGACCAATGACCCAATTGTTGAAGAAGGAAACCAAGTTCCTATGGAATGAAGCTTGTGAAGCCGATTTTCAAGAGTTAAAGAAAAGGTTGATTACCGCTCCGGTGTTGACTTTACCTGAAGATGGTGTAGACTTTGATGTCTATTGTGATGCTTCCAAGATGGGATTGGGTTGTGTACTTATGCAAAGTAGGAAAGTGGTGGCTTATGCTTCGAGACAGTTGAGAGTTCATGAAGTGAACTATCCTACTCATGATTTGGAATTGGCCGCCGTTGTTCATGCCTTGAAAGTATGGCGACACTACCTTATTGGTGTTCATTGCCGTATATTCACCGATCACAAAAGCTTGAAGTACATATTTACTCAAAAAGAGTTGAATATGAGGCAAAGAAGATGGTTGGAATTGGTGAATGATTATGAATTTGAGTTGTTGTACCATGAAGGGAAGGCTAATGTTGTTGCCGATGCTCTTAGTAGGAAATCTTCGCATGCATTGAATGCTATGTCGGTATTGCCCGTTGATCTTTGTATTGAGTTTCGAAAGTTGAAGTTGGAATTCGTGGAACGTGGATTTGATTATGTTGGTGCTATGACTGCCGAACCTATTTTCCTCCGTGAGATCCGCGAAAGCCAAGTTGATGATCCTACCTACAAGTCTATTCAAGCCAAACTTCTAGAAGGAAAAGCTAAAGATTTCAAGTTTGATGATAAAGGTGTCCTTCGTTTCCATGGCCGTTTGTTTGTGCCTAAGGCTCTCGATTTGAGAAAGCGGGTTCTTGATGAAGCTCACCTTTCCCCTTATTCTCTTCACCCCGGAGGTGATAAGATGTATAAAGACTTGAAGCTACAATTTTGGTGGCCGAATTTGAAAGGCGATGTTTTGTCTTATGTTGGAAGATTTCTTACTTGCCAACAAGTGAAAATTGAACACAAGAGGCCCGGTGGATTGCTACAACCTTTGGATATTCCACTATGGAAGTGGGAATCTATTTCTATGGATTTTGTCATGGCTTTGCCAAGGACCATTGGAAGTAAAGATGCCGTTTGGGTTGTTGTTGATCGTTTGACCAAGTGTGCTAGATTCATTCCGATCAAAGAGACTTGGAGTTTAGATCGACTAGCGAAAGCCTATGTTGATGAGATTGTTAGATACCATGGTGTTCCCAAGGAGATTATATCCGACTGAGATCCGAGGTTTTGTTCGAGATTTTGGAAGGCTACAAGAAGCCATGGGTAGTAAATTGTTGATGAGTACCGCATTTCATACCGCTACCGATGGTCAGACTGAGAGGACTATTCAGACTTTAGAAGACTTGCTTAGGGCTTGTGCACTCGACTTCCAATCTAGTTGGGAAAAGAGTCTACCGTTAGTGGAGTTTTGTTACAACAATAGTTATCATGCCTCGATCAAGATGGCTCCTTATGAAGCTCTTTATGGAAGAAAATGTCGAAGTCCTATATGTTGGAATCAATTGAGCGATATTCATGACTTAGGTCCCGATGTTCTTGTTGAGACTATTGATCATGTGAAGGTCATTCGTGATAGAATGAAAGCCGCTCAAGATCGACAAAAATCTTATGCCGGTGTCCGGAGAAGACCGTTAGAATTTGAAGTGGGTGATAAAGTATTCTTGAAAGTATCTCCAATGAAGGGTGTTAAACGGTTTGGTGTTAAGGGTAAATTGAGCGCGAAATACATTGGACCCTTTGATATTGTGAAAAGGATTGGTGCCGTTGCTTACAAGTTGAACTTGCCCCCGAATTTGGCTAAGGTTCATGATGTATTCCATGTTTCTCAATTGAGAAAGTACGTTAGTGATCCAAGCCATGTTTTTCAAGCTGAAATGCCCGAGCTAGAATCGAATTTGTCCTTTGAAGAGAAGTCGATCCGCATCCTAGATCGCAAGGATAAGAAGTTGAGAAGTAAAGTGGTTCCTTTAGTGAAAATCTTGTGGAGATGTGCCAATGTTGAAGAAGAGACTTGGGAAACGGAAGCTTCTATGCGTAGTAAATATCCAAGCCTATTCGATTAAGGTACCTTTCTTTCGCTCAAGTTTCGAGGGCGAAATTTTTTAAAAGGTGGGGTGATTGTAACACCCGCAAATGTACCCTATTTTTATATAGTAAAAATATTATACGGATACTTTTCATCGAAATTTAGTATTAGTTTAGAATTAAATTTCCCGTGTCTAGTTTAAAATTTCCGAGTTCGTATTTGGACTTTACGCGAGATTTCGAGTAAGTTACGTCTTAAGACGTTAAGGGCTTTTCCATGATTTTTTCCACTTTCTCCTTCATATACTCCCTCTTAACCCTAACTCACCCTCACATTCAATCTTCTTCTTCCACACCAAGTAAACACAAAAAACCCCAAACTCCATATTTGCTCAAATTTAATATCGATTCTACTCCTTCGTTTCTCGCTCAAATTCACTAAGGTTCGTCTTATTCTTTCCCTCTCATCATCCTCTATCCGTATTGGTAATAAAATTACCGTCTTTCTCGCTTTTCAATTTATCCGTCTTTCTCAAAGGTGAATTATATTCATCTTTTATTATCTAATTGTAGGTGGTGACCTCCAAGACCCCGACAAAGACTACTTCTTGATAGAAGAGGACATCGACGCGGATTGAAGACGCGAAAAGGTAACGGTGAAGGGTTACTCGATATCATTTACGTGTTTTAATGTGTTTTCTATGTTAGAAATCGTATTTAGAATAAGGTTAGTAATCATAGGAATTGTGTTGTTGATAATGGTTGTTGTTAGTTGATAATTGATATGAGAATTGATGGTTTGTGATGATAATTGATGATTGTTGTATGTTGATGACAAGACGGAGAATGAAGGAACGCGTGCCTGAGACCAGGACGCTGGAAGCGTCGTGTGAACGCTGGCAGCGGTCCTTGGCGCTGGCAGCGTTTCATGTTGCCAGTTTTTCGCTTGGTTGAGCCCCTTGACTTTTGTTGACCCTTTGAATTCTAGTCCCACCTTGACTTTCCTTGACCCTTTGGACTTGGTCTTCTTGCATTGATGACTTGTTTGTAGCCCACTCCAATTGTCGGGTTTGGGTCTCGGGTCTCGGGTTTGATTTTGACTTTTGTTGACTTCCGGGTTTGACTCGAAAAGTTGACTTTAAATATTAATGTTTCGAATATATGATAATCCCTTCGCTTGTATCGCATGTTTTGTGACGGTTTTTGATATGTCCCACTTTGAGTCGGTTTTACAAATGTTACGGTTTGAGCACTAGTTTCCTATGTGCTTTGTACTCTCATTCCCTTGGCTATCTCCACGTTCGTAAGGCTGGAATGTCGGAACGGGGAGTGTATCCTTACTGCTTAATTGCATGTGTTAGTGGGCATATGACGACGTTGTTGGGAGGCAAACGCTTTGCGTTGATCGACCCGGCCGTCAAATGTTGTATACTTGCGAGGTGGTGTCATTGCATGTAGCGTACCGCTTGTTATGAGCTTGTGCTCTTTTCCGCCTCTTTCGTGAAGGTTGACCGAATTTGGGGTACTCGGCGTCTATGATTGACCGAGTCTTGGATGCGAAATGTTTATCGCATGTCGAATCGGAAAATGTTATTCCGAGAGTCTGGCCAGGTTTACACTAGGATCGGATATTTATATTGTCGTCCTACCGGAAGCAATTAGTCTATATATACGAAATGAATTGAATCGTGTATGCGTTCAGGGAAATGTTGTATCCCGTGGATGCCTTTTAATCATACTTGCATGTACACGGTGCTAGTGCGTGTCATTTACCGTGAGAGATGTCGTCAACGTATTGTACGTTTGAATGGATGATTATATGATTGATTATTTGTAATCATTGGATGACTTGGCATGGTCTGTTTGCCGAGTCTCAATCTTATCAAACTTACGCCGCTAACGGTGAGATGCAAGCCCTAGTGAGAGTGTATGGTTGCCTAAGAGTGTCATGCCCGAGTCTTTCTATAATATGATGGTTACGGATTTGTACTTCATATGCTCTTATCTTTATATATTGAATTGCCTATTTATCCTTCTCGTATTTCACATGTATATTTATATATGCATGCTTCTATTTTTGTATTTCCGTTTATGTACGTTTATTGTGATATGGCTGGGAGAACCCGGAGTTACTCCCCATTGATTGTGGCGTTCATGTTTTTCATGGATGAACAGGTTGCTTGATGGGATGGCTTTTTGCTTGTGGTATTTAGGGTTCGGGTGTGAGCTAGCGGGCGTTGGCCTGGATGAATCACCTCTAGACGTTGTTTAGCTAGTTTGCTAATCACTTTGATATTTGATACATTTTGAGAGACTACGTCTCTTTGTAGTATATTCTATTTTAGTTTGTATTTATTTGACATTCCTCGTATTTGTATCTTGCATGTAAGAAGTTTTAAAAACACCGTATTTTTCGCTATATAAATCACATGTGCAGCAGGAGCTCACCCAAGGGGCCTTGATGATCAAGCCACAAACAAGGCAAGCCTAACCCCAATGACCCCTCAGATGGAAGCTAGAGTTACAAGGTCCAAACAACAAGCTATGACAAGCCAAGACCAAGCCATGCCAAGCTACAACAGTGAGGGAGACAGTCCAAGACTCAACAACCCATGCCAAGCCCCAACACAACCCACATTACCCACACAAGACAGAAACAAAACCCCTTCAGGCTCAGACAGACCAATTCACAAACCCTGTATCTAGGAGGTACACCAGAGCATCCCAACCACCCCCACCATGGCCTACCATCAAGCCAACCCACTAAGCTACAAGTTTGTCCAGGACAAATCCTTTTGAAGTCTAGTAAAAACCCATGAAACAGACACCCCAAGTTAGAGTCCAGCAAACCCATTAAAAACAGAGAAAGTACAAGGCAGTTTGTGGTTTCCTTTTGTTTAAGTCAACTTGTCCTCGTCCAAGGCAGGTCTTATCTATGTTCTAATAAGAGTAGGGAGTCCCAAGGAGCAGCAACACATCCAGGCAAAGCAACCAGGCAACAAGAACAACAGATTTCCATTTCAGGAAAACTCCAAAACTGCTTTATTTGCTTTTTGTTCAGTCTGTTTTTTGTGTCTTGTGTCTGTTCTTTATAGTTGTTGAGCTCGTCCTATTATGAGGCTCTTAATTAGTGTCAGTAGTAGTAGTTTGAATCCTAAGTTGGCCCTTGGATGATCTGTGCATCCAATGGCTCACAAGTTATCAGCCCCTCTATATAAAGAGGTCTTGTATGTTTGTTTGAGCAGACTTTTATGAATGAATGAATTAAACTTTGAGAAATCACTCAATGTTATCAAACTTGTGCTAAGAGCTGTAGTTTGAAGCAAGCCTGATACATCTCCAAGGTGTTTGATCAGTGCCTTGTATTGTGAGTCAAGTTATACCTGTGCTTTGCTGTGGTTAACTTACTTGCTGTTGAGTTTAGTTTAGAGTGTTTGTGCTTTGCTGTAATACTTGAAAACTATCTCTAAATCCAGTCTTTGAGTCCTTTTCTCTTGTGCCTTGCTGTAGAGGATTGTCTCTAAGTCATATCCCCTGAGTCTTTCAGTTAAACAACTCAACATCCCTAAAACAATATCCCTTGTCACTTGTTTTGTTCTCAGTTGAATCAAGTTCATCAAGCTTACTTAAAACTTGTGAACCTTAGTAGTTTACACTCCAAATTGGTTATCAGAGCTTTGGTTGAGAGCCTTAGTGAGTTCATTTCCCTAACTACATTTAAAAACACAAAAATAGCCCAATGAGTGAAGAGAGACTAGCAGGAGTAGAAGCAAGGATGGAGGATCTGGCTGGGATTGTAACCACCCTACCCAGAACCTTGGACCAGGTTATAGGCAACCATTTGCTTGCTGGAGGAAGAGGTAGAGGACGTGGAAGAGGCCAAGGAGGAGGCAGAGGAAGGCCACCTGATGATGAAGAGTACCCAGACTCAGATGACTCAACAAGAAGCAGAGCTTCCATCCACAGGAACACAGACAAGCATCTTAAGGTAGATATCCCTGAGTTTCCTGGTAGTCTTAATCCTGATGACTTGTTAGAATGGCTTAGAGAAGTAGAAAGGATCTTTGAGTACAAGGGATACAATGATTCCAAGTCTTTTAAAGTAGCCATCCTTAAACTGAAAGGGTATGCTTCCCTTTGGTATGAGACGATGAAAGGGTTAAGGGCTAGGGAGGGTAAGGAACCCATCAAGTCTTGGACTAAACTGAAAAAGAAACTGTTAGACAAATTTGTTGCTAAGGATTACACCCAGGATCTGTTTATCAAGTTGTCTAAGTTGAAACAAGGAGACAAACCTGTTGAATCTTATCTGAGTGAGTTTGAACAACTCACCTTACAATGTGATATAAATGAGAAACCTGAGCAAAGGAGTGCTAGGTACTTAGAGGGTCTAGATAAGAACATTGCTAACAAGGTTAGGATGCAACCTCTGTGGTCATTTGATGATGTTGTCAACCTAGCTCTGAGAATTGAGAAGATAGGGAAGACTAAGCCTGCTACACCAAAACCTGTTAGGCCTTTTCAAACCAGACCTTATAGTGGGTTTAGAACCATGGATACCCCCAAGACAGCACCCCCACCTATCGTAGACAAG